>JAODAL010015878.1:0-82423 GCA_025379985.1 Phyllomedusa bahiana
CCGCTTCCGGCGGAGGTGGGACGATCTCGCTTTTAAAAACCAGAGGGGGGAAATAATATCGGAGACAAGCGGATGTTTAAAAATATAAGTATAAAGATACAGTCGAATTTTAAAAGTTTAAGTTTAATTTTAATGTTTTTAAGAGTGGAGTAAATGAACCCGAAAGGGACAGGGGATAGAAATGGGTATGCGTTTACACATGGGGGAGCCCTGTTAGGGGATGGTCCCCCAAAAAAAGGGGTTTGGCCCTTTAAGCCTATTTGAGCATTGTAGAGTGTTTTTGGAAGAACCCCTGAGGAAGCTCGCGATGATGCAGTAAACGCGTAGAGGTTTTTTTAATTTATCAGTTTTTAAATTTTTTATGTTTTAAAAAAATTCTCAATTTTTAAATGAGGATTTGGTTTTCCCCTTCCCTTTGAAAATTCAAAGGGAAAAGAAAATTTTAAATTTAAAAAGCGCTGTAAACCTCCATTCCTGCGTTTAAACTTTTAAACGGTTTTGCAGAGATACATTCATATTTTCCCCCCCGCCCTGATGTGGGGTGCACAAGATCCAACGGAGGTACCAGCAGCTGACATTTGGATTTTCCCAAAAATGTGTTATATGTGGTACCTATCTTGTACAACAGCTCAGGTGAGCACTTTGGATTCATTATTTACCCAATTGCAAAGTGATTTAATACACATATTGGGCGCCTGTCTGCCCCCCTCCTTCTTTTTTTCTATCCCCGGCCTCGGTGGGAGGGAAGGAAAAAAAACAATGAACACACCTCTTTTTTTGTTTATTAGGGGTTATAGAAGAGGGGAGAAGTTAGCACTGTGATATATAGGGTTATATATTGAGGAGAGGACTGAGCTATGTATAAAGGGGTTTTAGATAGAGGAGGAAGCTGAGCTTTGATATTAGGGGTTATATGATAGAGGGAGAAGCTGAGCTCTGTGTATATGGGGTTATTTAAGGAGAGAAGCTGAAACTCTGTGATATATAGGGTTATTGATAGAGGAGAGAAGCTGAATCGTGATATTAGGGGTTTTATTATAAGGGAAGGAGCTCTGTGATATAAGGGGATATGATAGGGAGAGGAGCTCGTGTATATAGGGTTTTTTGATAGAGGGGAGAAGCTAGTTCTGGATATATAGGGTTATTGATAGAGGAAGAACTGAGCTCTGAATATTAGGGTTTTATGATAGAGGGAGCAGCTGAGCTCGTGATATATAGGGTTATAATAGAAAAAGAGAACGAGCTCTGTATATATAGGGTTATATGATAGAGGGGGAGCAAACTGAGCTCTGTGATTATATAGGGTTATATGATAGAGGAGAGGAGCTGAGCTCTGTGATATATAGAGTTAAAATGATAGAGAGAGAAGCTGAGATCTGTGATATATAGGGTTATATGATAGAGGGAGAGCTGAGCTCTGTGATATATAGAGTTATATGATTAGAGGAGAGGAGCTGAGCTCTGTGGTATATTGGGGTTATATGATAAAAGGAGCGGAGCTGAGATCTGTGAAAACCTGTGCTGTGGGGGACTACTGCGCAGGTTTCCATATAGGCAGTGTAAAAAAGTTTTCACCTGGTTTGCAACCAGTTTGCAAAACCGAAAACCGTCTGAAAAGTTGGTTGAAAACTCGGCCTTTGGGGGACATGGCCTTACTGTTTCACCTCCTGTGCTCTGTGGGCAGTAGTGCAAGCAGTTGTGGTGACATTATTGTAGTGCTGGCCTGAAAATGCATGCACCCAATACTGCTATGGAAAGTACTTATAGCAGCATTGGGACAGTGTAAATCTCTGGGTAACAGCAACTGCAGCTATTTGCTCTACAGCACCTGACAGGGCAGCACAGGACTAATTATCTCTCCATCATTAACCAAGATAAGAGCATTAAATGAGAGATGTGTTTCCCAAGAACCTGATGACCCAACCCCTATCCTGCTGATAAGACTAACAGTTAGTAATGTCACAAAACCTGGCCACTGCTAGAGCAAAGAAAAGTGTCTGGTAACCAAAAAAATCCATCTGCAAACAAGTGGGATAGGCAACCTGCTGTATTGTAAATTGAAGCAAAATCAGAACAGCAATGTATTTTTTAAACTGTTTCTTTACCTTTGTCTACATGTTTAACTCTTAGGTGCCGATAAGGTTCTATGTAGTGGAATTCTATCCTGTTTAATAATTTGTAATGCGCCTGAGATCGGGAGGGGAGGAATGGGGCATGCTGGAGGCGTCACACTACAATCGTACGAAGCTAAACATTAATAGCTTCAGTATGGCAAATCCAGGTGCATTACTGCTGGAAAAGGTAGAGACTTAAAAAGTGGTTTACCTGAGCCACAAGTGTCATCTTTGCGCTAGAGCCGCAGTAGAACAAGTTCATAGATTCAGGCGCATTCTACACTACTATTATGCACAACAAAAATGGCCCCTGTGTGCCAACAATTATACATGTCTCCCTATATGTTTGGTATTGCCAGAATCATACAAACCTGCAGAATAAAGACTACATATCATATATGCCAAAGAGTAAATGACAAAAACATAATCCCGCAAACATATCGGGTTTCACAGTATATTCTATGGTAGGTCAATGACACCATTAGAAAGTACATTGTCCCGCAAAATAAACCCGCAAAATTAAAAGGTTGTGGTTCTTGGAAAGTAGGGAGAAAAAAAACTTAGGGTGACTTGTCCCAATACGCAAGCGTAGTTTTTTTCAGTGTATTTTGTGCCCAAAACACTCTTGACACCATATTCTCGATGAAAAAGAACTGACGCACACCAAAACTAGGTGCATTATACGCCGGGCACAACACATTGTAACGCACCTAAAAAGGCGTATTAAATACAGTACCAGTGATACGCTGTCCGCCTCCATAACACAATGCGCCTATCGAGGTGCATTACATACACTAGTAATTATACGCTATGCACCTCTGTTACGCAATGCGCCTTGATAGGCGTCTTACATACACTAACCAATGATACGCTATGTGCCGCGATTGTGCAATGCGCCTTTTTAGGCGCATTAAGTTTACTATGCAAGGTATAACAGACATCAGATTTTTGAAAGTATTGTACTTTCAGGCACACTTGACATTGATTAAAGGCACCAAAAATATGCCGCGGCAATGCCAACTTTCGGACATGTCACCCTAAGAGTCATATTATTAAGACTGGTTGTCAGGAAGGGGTTAATGCTAATCAATAACATGGGAACACCACTTTGAGGCAAACAGCAATTGCTCGTATTGAATCTTTTTGGCAAGTCATAACTTTTTCCTTCAAAGGGAGCCGTCTTCTGACATATCTAGTTTTATATGTACTATATAGAGCTGAAAATGCATATCTGCTCAATCTGTCAATGCTCAAATACAGAAAGATATTTTAGGTTATTGTGTTGAATATCGGATCTTTGGCCAGTTGAAGGGATGTTTCATTGAATTCGCAGCAGGTAATACAAGGTGCAACAAAACTAAGCATGCTCTTCTGCTAGTGTCTTGATTGTTTTACCTTAAAGGGGTTTTGCCACGATGTAATGTTGACGTGGGATCCTCCAAAATGGGTATTTAATCACTTTCTAAAATTTTATGTGATTAAAAAAATTGCAGCCTGAGAGGCTACAGGCTGCCTTACCTCCCTAGTTACTTAAAATTCATTAGATACGACCTGACAAGAGTGTGGCCGGTCTTGAGCAGGCCCTTCTTATTATAAAAGGGGAGCTGAAAAAGCTTTTCAAGGGCACCGGGTAAAATATTTTTTTTTTGGATACAGAATCCACTAGTTTATGTGATTTTTCTAGTAGATCCCCGCTTTTATCTGATGACAGAGAACATAAGAAGCTTTTAAGCTGCTGTGGAGAAAGGTGTTGTCTTTTGTTCAGAACCATAGTTGAATTTGATTATTTGATGAAATTTCACACGATCCCTTATGCAGGGCTCTGTGCTCGGGCAGTCTCTTCTTTTAGTCAGTTGGCTTTTTTTACATTTGCTTCTTAGCAGATAAGGCACTCTGGCTAACCCCTTTTTAAAGGGTTTTTCTACTCAAAGTTTATAGGATGCATAAAATGAAAAAATGCTGCTTTGCTCTGTCACTCCTGGTCAAGCTGACTGTAATTGGATATGAGTTTGGTGTATTCAACTTCTCTAATTAATAAATCTCATGCTGCAGGACCGGGAAAGTTTCCCTGAGTTAAAGTAAACACAGAATTATGGCTTTTGTCTGAAAGATCAGATAACAAACAAGCTCTCACTGTTGGAGTTCTTCTGCATTGCCTGTGTGATGACATCACTCCCTGCATCAGATGGGAAACAAACAGCAGGGGGGAAGATGTACCGGGTCGGCACTTGGGGAACCAAGAGAGCACAAAGGTGATAAAACATTTGTTTTCCCTTTAAACAAAAAAATTAACAACAAAAATATATTTGGAAAACGTCTTTTTTTAGTGATCCCCAACATTTTTAAAAAGCTAATTTTTTATAGCGCGCAACCACTTTAATCCAAGTCAACATCATCGCTTGTGTTATTCTTGCTGTATTGCAGAGACCTTCCCTCTTGTCCATAGTAAGACATGAATGATAACATCTGAACAATATATATTAAAGTAGACATTGAACTGAAACAGATGTTACAATAGTTTCTTTACCTAATACTAACGGGGAAGCAGGCATAACTGTGCAGTTCAGTAGCTTAGAGGGCACATCTTTTTGTTCTAGGAATGCCAGGTAAGTGAAGAGTTGTTGGCAGAGGGATAGGAGATTTAGAAAAAAGTACAGTGGACTTTTGGTAAAAGGTTTAATTTGTTTACTCTTAACTCAAATTGCTCTTCTGTCAAAGCAAATTTTCCCATAGAAATGAGTTGAAAGGTCAGTAATCTGTTCCACACACCCCAAAAGCAACACAATTTTTTTACATGCTTATTAACAAAGATGTACAATATATAAATAAACTGTATACAGTAAAATAAAAGATAATATAAAAAAAATAAAGTGGTTTAATTAAGTGTATTCACCTTGAAAGTTAGAAGAAGATGCTGCCGGAGATGGAGGTGGGGGAGATTGCTAAACTTAAATTCTCCGTTTCTTTCCCTTCATTTAGGGTGGATTCACACAATGTTGTAGAGCAAATTGCTTGTTTAAAATTCATGATGGGTATAGTCAGGGAGCTTTTTGAGCAGGAGTGTGCAATGCAGTTGCTCTCCTTCACTCTTAACTGAAATATTTGCTCTTAACTCAAAGCCAAAAATTGGACAGAGCGACTGTTCTTATCTAAAAAAAACTCTTAAGTCAAGTTACCACTGTATTCCCCAACATCTAAGGTATGCCTCTGATATATGCCACTGTACAGAAACACACCCCACCCATCAAAAGGGCACTCTTTTAGCCTCTGGCAGATGAATAGGGGCATACGGCTACATTTGGCATATGTGGCCGGAGCTTTCCTGGTGCATGCACTGCATGTATTTACTGACCACAATATGAGCGCAGCTTATATATGTTTTTGGCATGGAGGGATGACTTACTGGATGTACATGAGAAGATGAGTAGATTTTGGACATAGAGGGAGTTGCTTTTAAGAGTATTGTTGCTCCCACCCTCAACCTAATCCATTGACATAATGCAGGAAAGGCTTGTAGATTCATGTGATCTATACAAAATCATGACAATGCAAACTACATGGTGAAGCCTTGTTCTCCTATTTCTATCAGGTGGGGGACATGGTGAGGTCTTCTGTACCTGTATCCCAATCACTTTAGAACCTGACTAGCTCTTTGTTCAGAGGTGCTCCTCAGCAGACCACTGTTGCCGTGCATGGTTGTCTGGGTTATATCTGCCTTCTCACCAACATGGCCAATGTACTAATACAAGTATTTTTATTTCCAAAATGTGCACTCACCAGATTTTATGACCCAATTCCTTGTAGCCGATCACCCCATCTGTCATTACCATTCATTCCATGTTCAAAGACCTTTCCTATTTGGTATTTGATGCCACTGGTAGTTGACAGATGGGGCCAAGATTACAAACCTTAAAAGCTGAGCAGACTATTCTTTGTTGTTTCTGCATTTCCCTTATATTCAATTAAGCTCAAGGAAAAACAGCTAGGACTCCAGCACCACTTATTGCATGTAGCATACCTCAAATCACATCTGACTTACTGAGCCTTAAAACATGACTGGGGGATTAAAGCTAAACCAGTTATTCATCTAGAGACAGCTGTTTTGGGATACCTGCCCCTTGTCCATGTAGAAAAGGATATTGGCTGGCTGGGAGAGATTTGGCTCAAAAGTAGTAATATTCCTAAATAAGAAGAGGCTCCAGAAAAGTGCATGGAGACTTACAAGCCATGAATGTTCCTCTAAAATTTAAATATATTCAAAATAGCTTGAGGGAAAAGGGCAAGGGCTCCAGCCCTGTTCTGCACTTATGAGGGGTAAACACCCTAAAACAGCTGTCTGTAGATGGGTAATTGTTTTGACTTTAATCTTCTAGTCATGTTTCAAGACTCAGTAATTTAGATATGACTTGCTACATCCAATGGGTGGCACTGGATTCCCAGCTCTTTTTCTTTGAGCTTATTTGGATATATTTAAATTTGTGAAGAGCATTCATGGCTTACACATCTCGACACACTTTCATGGTGCCTCTTCTTAATAAGGAACTTTACCCCCATTTGTATTTCCCATAGAGGTAAATAGAAGATACGCCAGTCACCTTTGTCTATCTCACCCAGGATGGAAATAACCTTTAATGTTTTATTTTGTAATAAAAAATTTCTGTTCAGAGGACCTGTTTGACATTGGGGTGTGTGCATGCAGGGGCTGTGGACCACTAATTTTTGGTTTATGCTTCTGTCCCTTTTTTGGAATGGCAGCAGGAATACTACTCTTATTATCCATTTACACTTAGGGCAACATGTGTGAACCTGTTCTTCTGCAGGTCATACATACAGGGCAGTGTAGAGCCAATACCACAAGTCAGGCTCTGGCACCACCTTTACCCTGGTCTGGCTGTTCTTCTGCAGGTCATAATACAGGGCAGTGTAAGCCATACCACAAATCTGGCCCAGGCACCACCTTTACCCTTGGGCTGGGCTGTTCTTCTTCAGGTCATACATACAGGCGCAGTGTAGTGCCAATACCACAAGTCTGGCTCTGGCACCACCTTTACCCTGGTCTGGCTGTTCTTCTGCAGGTCATAATACAGGGCATATAGAGCCAATACCACAAGTCGGCTCAGGCACCACCTTTACCCTGGTCTGGCTGTTCTTCTGCAGGGATAAACAGAAAAACCAATACCCCCAAATCGGCTCAGGAAACCTCTTTACCCTGGCTGGCGTTCTTCTGCGGTATAAACGGGGCAGTGTAGTGAATACCAAAGTCTGGGCCCAGGCCCCCCTTTTCCCCGGTCTGGTGTTCTTTTGCAGGTCAAACTAAGGGCAGTTAGAGCCAATACCACAAGTCGGCCAGGCACCCCCTTTACCCTGGTCTGGCGTTCTTTTTGAGGCTACAACAGGGCAGTGTAGAGCCAAAAACAAGTCTGGTCAGGCACCACCTTTACCCCGGTCGGCTGTTCTTCTAAAGGCATACATAAAGGGGGGTTTAGACCCAAAACACAAGTTGGCTCACACATTTTAAAATTTGGCCCTTTTGTTCTTCTGAGTATACACAGGGCCATTAGACCCAATACCCAATTGGTCACACACCCCTTTCCCTTTTCGGCTTTTTTTGAGTTCTAATACAGGGCCCGTGTGGGCCAATACCACAAGTCGGTCAGGCACCCCTTTTTCCCCGGTCCCGGTGTTTTTTGCAGGGGCATACATTTTCAGTGTAGAGCCAAACACAAAGTCTGGCTCAGGCACCACCCTTTACCCGGCTGGCGTTTTCTCAGGATAATACAAAAAATTGTAGCCAAACCAAATTTTGGCCAGGCACCACCTTTACCTGGGCTGGCTGTTTTTTCGCAGGTAACATAAGGGCAGTTTAGGCCATACCACAAGTCTGGTCAGGCACCACCTTTTACCCTGGTCTGGGTTTTTTCTGCGGTCAACATACAGGCAGTGTAGGCCCAATCACAAGTCGGCTCAGGCACCCCCTTTTTCCCCGGTTGGCTGTTCTTCTGCAGGAAACATAAGGGCAGTGTAGAGCCAATACCACAAGTCTGGCTCGGCACCACCTTTACCCCGGTCTGGCTGTTCTTCTGCAGGTCATACATACAGGGGAGTGAGTGAATACCACAAGCGGCTCAGGACCCCCCTTTACCCGGTCTGGTGTTCTTTACGGGGCATACATAAGGGCAGTTAGACCAAAAAAACCCCAAGTCTGGCTCAGGCACCCCTTTACCCTGGTCTGGCTGTTCTTTTGCGGTCATACATACAGGGGTTAGAGCCAATCCACAAGTCGGCTCAGGCACCCCAATTTTACCCCGGTCTGGCGTTCTTTGAGGGGATACATACAGGGGGTGTAGAGCCAATACCACAAGTCTGGTCAGGGCCCCCTTACCCCGGGCTGGCTGTTTTTTCTGCAGTCATACATAAAGGTAAGGGAAACCAATACCACAATTGGCCAGGACCCCCTTTACCCTGGTTGGGGTGTTTTCTACAGGGGTCATACCTAACGGGGGGTTAGAGCCAAAACCCCAAATCTGCTCAGGGGACCACCTTTACCCTGGTTCTGGCTGTTCTTCTGAGGCAACATACAGGCAAGTAGGCCAAAACGCAAGTTGGCTCGGCCCAACCCTTTTCCCTGGTTTGGTGTTTTCTGAGGTCATACAAAGGGCAGGAGAAAACCAATCCACAAGTTTGGCTCAGGCACCCCCCCTTTTTTGGTCTGGCTGTTCTAACTGTCTGTGTAAGTTTGGCGTCAAAAATTTATAAAGGGTCTAAATTCTATGAATGTGGTGCAACGCCCCCCAGAACACCCCAAATCATTGGCACATTACAAAGTGTCGCACAGGTGCCTATTGCACCAAAGTTTAGGGTGCGACTGTTTATACACTAAAAACAGGGATAAATTTTTGGGCGTCGGGAAAAAAGGTGCAGCCCATTCTAATGTCCCCTTTTGTCCTTTTCTGGGGTGGGAGCTGGTTGCCCCAGGACATTGACAATGAGAATGTAACATTGTTACACTGTTCTGCAAAGTGATCACTGATGATTCATTTTGGTACTATATCGGGGCTGGACAGTATAGAAGCAGTAGTGGAAGTGACAGTGAGGATGCATTGAGGGGGCAAAAATTCACCTTGTAAAATTATGCTCTGAAGAGGAAATTGAGCCTAAGGCTATGTCTACACAGCACGGGGTTTTCATCAGATTTAAGGTGGATTCAGTATCTAGAATCCGCCGGAAATCTAACCATATCCAGTGCTGTGTAGACCTCGGACTTAATAATAACTCAGTTTGAACCCAGCCTAATTTTGATAGAAAATTGTGTGTTTTCCTTTATCAATTAAAAAAATGAAAAAAAAACAAGTATTTTATATTTAATTTTATAATTTATTTATAGTAATTAAAGAGAAAACAGCTTAAAAAATAAATGCACATTTTAAATGAGACAAAATGTAAAGAATGAATATTATAGTAAACCACTTAGAAATTCAGTAAAAAAAATTCCATGCTAAAAAGTGGATTTCAGAAATTATAAACATGTAGTCAGTCCTTGTTACATGAAACTGTTTTGGCCGCAGAAACCAAATGAGAAGAGAATCAAATAGATTCTACTAAACTAATACAAATGTTAAAATAGATTATGTTTTAGCACATTTATACAGTTCTCAGATTCCAACCAAAGTCAGAGCAATGCAGTGTCTGAATAGAACATCAAATACCTACTTACAAGTGGATTATTGTGAAATCTTTAAAGTCAATGTCCACCCTTGACCAGTATTATGGGTTTTTTAATCTTTATAGGCTTAAAATGTTGGGCTGATTTCTTGGTAAATCTTTAGAGCAGAACCTCCACTTTTCTGATACAAAGCTCCAAATCCCCAGCAAAGAGTTCAATAAATAACATTCTGCTTGTTCCAGCATTAATGGGGTGGTTAGGGGCATACCGTATTCTTCTAATGCAATGAAATGAATGATACAACACTATGCTGTAAGCAAATACACCCTCTGTAACCTCATACATCTATGTCATAATGTGGGGCTGGATCTATGGGGCTTAGGAGCTGAGTCTGCTCTAAACATGGAAGTATCTTCTAGTGTTAGGATACGTCCACAAGGGATATGTAAAATGCCGGTCGCATTCTGTTTAAGAATCTGGCTGGTATTTTATCGTCTTTCAAAGGTTTTGAGGGATGGTTCTGTCCATGCCTTGTGCATTCGCCGTTTTCCATAACCACTGAATTGCACATCTTCTTCCCGAAAACCGTCTGGAAAATTGTGCATGTTTCAAGTTTTTTGGAATGCTGGTGGCTGAAAATCCATTCAGCTTAGACTACTGAAAGAATTTTCTTTTAAAGTCTATGGGGATGGTTTCTTGTTGACTTTCAGATGGTTTCCAAATCCGCAAACCGTCTGAAAAACCGACCAATAAACCCCCTGTGGGACGGGGCCCCTTTGACTAGGTCTACACAGACTGGGGTTTAGGTTGGATTTTTTAACAAATTCATATTTAGAAACCTCAATAATCCCAATTTTAACCAGGCCTATAACTTCATCTAACCAAGATTTTTTTTACTGGGGTATTTGGGAATGGATTCCTGTTGGATTCTCTTAGCCCCAATATACTGGGCTGGTGGGAAATCTGAAAACTGCCCGCGGTTTTTAGTGCAAAATCGCACCATAAACAGGTTGAAGTTATAGTACCATCAGTATTTTGACTACGCTGTATAGGCCTAACCTTATACAGCTTGCACCGCTCTGCAAAACCAGTATTGGAGATAAATCCGATCCCTGTCATTTAACCACATTGGTTGTAGAAATTCCTTTTTTAGATAGATTTTAGATTAGTCCTTTTCTTTCACTTAATTACCTAACCTTTCCTGTCTAAACCTGAGAAACAAATGAAAGTCCCTAATCTGTTATGAAAAAATCCTATTAACCATCCAGGCTTCAAGTGAAGGGGTTTAAAAAGCACAAAAAAACATCATACATTATCTACTAGTAAAGGGGCTCTTGGGTCAGATTTAGGGGGGAAACAAAAAAATAAGTTTCTTACCAATAAATCCTACAGCTTGCCCAACATAAAAAGCAAATTCTAACATTGGTCCATGGACAGATGAACAGAAAATTAAAACTTTTATCGTTTGCAGAAACTAGCCACACAAGATTAAAAATGTATTTTTAAAATTATTTTTTAGAACAGCAAAGTTCAGGCTTAAAAATGGTAAAAAAAAATTTCCATATCAACTTTTTCAAAGTTTTCAGTATATCATATAGTACATTAAATGGTACAATTAGAAAATATAAGATGCCAACATAGACATGGAAGTCAGAGATGAAAACAATGAGAATGCAGTTGGAAAAAATGACTGTGTTTGGATTGGGTAAATGAAGGTTGTAGGCAATCAGAATTGTAGCATTTAACCCTTTTTTTTTAGCAGAAAAATTTGGATCCTAGCCCCCTCAGAAAAGAAGGCCAGGATTGTTAAAAAAGATAAAAAAAGACCAGAACATTCCCTTTAAGCTACGTTTCACCTTATATAATAGGGTATATATGGCAAAATATATGATAGAAGAAGTGTACAAGCTCTTTCCTTTGCAAAAACTGTAGATGATTTATGTAAGTGTTTTTTTTTAAAGGGAGGTCTTGACCAGCCTGCTCTTTCTCACCAGCCATTATAAAAAAAAAATTTTAAATTTTAAATCACAACTTTGACCATAGGAAAGCCTGGTGACTACTATGGAGCTTCTAAAAGGGAAGGCAACTCAGGTTTACCCAACTTTCTTTGATGTGAACCTGCAGTAGGATTTCCCTTCAGATACCAACAGGCAACCAAAAACATAAGGTTGCCATAGCCTTGTCAAGTTATCTTTGTTTTTAAAAAACAAATCAAACCCTTTGGGTTTTTTAAATTTTTTTCCCCCTTTGTTTTCCATGGATAAAAAGGGTCTACCGTATGAAAAAACACCCCAAAATAGAATATCTCTTATCTTTATTTGGTCCAACAACTATATCTTATTTATAGTGTTTCAGACTTTACAAAATGATTAGAAGTTCAAACAAGCACCAGGATCACCTTCCTTATGATCAAAAGGAATGTATCATCAGAAAATTACATATTGGTAATCATATTTTTGCATTTGTAGGTGCTTTTTAAAATATTTTATGTGACTTTTCGTATAAAAAAAATCTCAAAATGTATTGCAATTTTCACACTATGTACTGGAGCACGCACAAAAGGCTAACATTTTCTGCATTCTGTAACCTTATAAGTTTGAAGAGGCACTTTATATTTCTGCATATAGGCTCTAGGGGAGAAAATTAGGCCTCCAGTGCCATCTAACAGAAGCAGCATCCCTTGTAGCCACACCTAACCTATTAAAAAGCCTTGAAACATGACTGGGAATTTAAGCCAAGCCAATAACCCTTCCACAAAAAAGATTCTTCCATCTGCAGACAGCTGTTTGAGGGTATTTGCCACGCATCAGTGCACAGCCAGGTTAGTCCAGGTGGGTAATAGGCCTTTAACATGTAGGAATGTAATTAGGCTCGAGAAATGAGAACTTCACCTCTGGTGCCACTAGTTCTCTTTCCTAGAGCCTATCTGCATATTTCCCAGGGAGCAGTGCGTGGCTTATAAGTCTCCTTACACCTTTATGGTGTTCTCCTCAAGAAGAAACTTTACCATCCTGGAGAGGCACTTTAAGAATATTGTTCAACCAATTCTATGGAATGAACCTCAGTGTGCCCTCAAAAATATGCCACTTGCTGATTCTGGTTTTGAATGTCAATACCGCAAAATGAGGCAGAACTCTTTTATGTGACAAAGGACCCTTTTGACTGTTTAGGCACCTGGGTGCATTGCTACCTCTGCAAGCCCTAAAGCCCAGACCAGTTTATTCTAGGCCCCCGCCCTGCCCAGTTTTGTCTGACCCCAAAATTCCAAATTTAACTCCACTTATGAAAATGAATATCATCACAGTGTTTGAAACATTAAAAAATTTTGATTATATAATAAGAAAAATACAAACATAGGACGACATGTCCCATTAGGGCTGTGCCATTTTTTGGGGTGTATTTTGTGCCAAAAAACTGTTGTCGCCCTATTCTCTATATAAACGAACTGTAGTGCACTAAAACTAGGCACATTATACACAAGGACAACCCACTTGAATACGCCTAAAGTAGGCGCATCAAATATGCTAGCGATGATATGATTTGTGCCTACATTTTGCTATGCGCCTAGATTAGGCGCATCAACTATACTATGCAAGGTAGTCCACATGCCAGATTTTTGACAGGTTCATTCATTCAGGTGCACTATACACTCATTTAATGCGTTGGAGTGGCGGCGCCTCTTTTTTGACATGTCGCCCAAAGTGTTCTCTTTTCTTCTTTTCATTGTCCCCTGTAAAATAGAGTAAACATGTTTAAAATACATTAATACATTGACTGTTTTACTGTTATATTTAAAATAAAGCTTGGAATTTTTGTCTTAACATCTACTTTGTGATGTATAGTCAAAGAAAGAACGTTCTAATAATAATAATGCAAAGCTTTAGGCTGCGGACAAAATGAACTGTGATGACACCACACGCGGTTTGGGAAGGACATCTGTGAATATCCACAGAGATTAACAAAATAGTGTTATGTACTCAGATTAGGCGCTCATCAGGGCTTTGATGTTCTGGACTTGTGTTGTAGTAGAAAGAATCTATTGTTCGGAGGTCTCAATATGGAAGAGATCAAACTTTGCCCTCTTCAATTTCAAGGGATTTTGTTCCTGCTACCTGATATGTCTTCATTTTGTGCAGGCAGTTTTCATGTCAGGAGAGGTAGAGTTACAAATGCTGAAGCCTAAAGGCATGTATATGTAAAGTAGGTAACACATTATGTGCGGGATTGTCTGTGTGTGGTAATCCCTCCAAAGACCAAGCCACTTAACCATTTAAATGATCACTTTTGGCACTTACCCTGCAGGAGACAATGCTGGTTTGGAATTCAAATGGAGTAGAAAGGAGTACTTGGGTATGTACACATGGCGTATTGTGGCATGTATTTTGGTGCATACTTCTCGCCAAAATAAGTGCCGAAGCACGCCCAAAACAATGTTCTAAACACTTCTCATAGACTGCAATGTAAAATATGTGCCATCATTCACATGACAGGTATTTTACTCCCATAATTTTCACCGCACCTGAAAAGAACATATAGATATAGATATGAGGCAGAATTCTGCCTTGGGCCCTATGTGTTGTTCTCTCATTGAAATTACGCACTTGCAAATGTGTAATTTCAACAACATTTTTTGGCACGCAAATGTACATGCCAGAAATGTGTCATGTGAACATACACTTATTTATAGGTGTCAGTCTTAGGGCTTGTCTCCACGGCACGGGTTTGCAGCCGGTTTTTCAGATGGTTTTTCGGTTTTGAAAACCGTCTGCAAACCGGCTGACAAACTTTAAAATGGACCTCTACGAAAAACCCGCCAAGCGGTTCCCACTGCACGGGTTTTCCGCCTGACATTTTTTCAGAGCGCCAGCGGTCCGAAAAACATAGAGCATGTTCATTTTTCTGACCGGTTTTCGGGTGAAAAATGAACATGTCTATGTGAAGGCGGAGGGCTTTTCTCCGCTAATCGCGGAGAAAAGCCGTCCCTCTGCGGCCGTGTGCACGGCCCCTTATGCGTTTCGGGCAATACATGCCCTTGCTCACAGCCTCATGCCTGATAAGTGTATTATGTAACCAACACATTACCCAATGATTTTAATTGTGGATATATAAATCAATGAAAAACTGTACTCTATGGCGCTGATAAACCGACCGGTATTTGTCATGTGCTATGGGGACACAACCTTAATGTGAGTTAACTTGTCTCATGACAACAAACTTTTCATCGTATTGCTATTTTAAACAATGTTGAAGCCATTAGTATGGGGAAAAGGTAGATTTGTTGTTACCCTCACATTGATTACCTACCTATATTGGGCAACAATTTTCCTGGTATAAAGTTCATGGATTCCATTTTACTTATCAGATTTTATCTGCTTTGTGTGGTATCATAAACAGTTGTTTTTTGAAGGAGCTTTATGCATTTACTTACCTCTCAATCATGTGAAATAAAGTATACATCACTAAAAGTAGTATAAAATCAATTACCACAATATAAATGGTTATTACATTTACACTTGTCCATTTTAGTAAATAAGGTGGGTGTCATATGTGCTCCTACAGTCCATAGGTAAAGCCGCGCAATGACATAAGAATTTTGTCCTGAGTCTTCAGCCGCCACGGCCCTATAGAGATTAATAAAGCAGATGTAGCAATGCATGGGCTATGTTTGTTCTACTGCACGATAGCATACGCATTCCCTGCAGGACTCAGTAGTGTAGTAGACTATGCTATCGAGTCCCATAAGATAAGTATGTGCTGCTGGGAAACTGAGTAAATGAAGCCCATGCAGGGCTACGTCTGCTCTATTATTTACTATAGGGCTGTCACGTATCCGCAGAGGTACCAATTTTCAGGGTACCCCGACGAATACCTGCAGTGAAGCGATTAAAGTTGTGTGAACCCACATGTAGACAGGTTGGATTTTAACTTAGCTAATCATTTTCCCCAAAATAAGAGATGCTAAGCTGAATTGCACATATTGGATAAAAAGTCATCTGAAGCCACAATACTGACAATGTAATGGAGTGGTCTACAACCTGTGCACCTTCAGCTTTGGTAAAATTACAACTTCCAACATGTTCTGTCGATTTTACCAAGACCGAAAAACCACAGGTTGGAGACTGCTTATATCATGTATATGGTTGCCTCCTGATGGTAGAAGGGGAAGGAAAGAAGGATAAGTTATGTTGGCTGTCAACATGTAAAATTTTTGTAACCAAGGGTGTATGAGTGTAACTAGAGTTCATAGGGCATCATAGCAAAATTAGATGGGGCCCCTCCACCTACGGACCCGAAACTGAAACAACAGCATAGGTAGCAATAATGAAAGGTATAGCACCATATGTGAAAGCACCCACAGAGTACACCAACCCCCACCAATCCTCCACAAAGGATGTTTTTGCACTAGAGTGGGCCCCCTCAACCTCCAGTTATAGTGACACCCATGCATGGAAAGTGTGCCACTACAAGAGGAATCATGCATGTTTATGGTGGACTTGGGAGAACTAACTGTCTCATCAACATGACCATCTTAAGGCTCCCTCAAAGGTTGCCTTCGAAATGGAGCCAATCACTATCCATAACTGTGACACATTCAGCAATAGTTGAAGTCAAAATCTGCAGCAAAGATCCAAAGATATTATCCTGGATTTCTGCTATGGATCCATAAATGATTTTTCTAATAAAAAAATCTGCTGACAAACACGACAAGACACAACAGCACTTAGAGGAACCCAAAATACACGCAAACATTAACGTTATAATTATGTATAAGATTGAGGTTTTTAGCGCACTTTTTGATCAAATTGTGTATTCTTATCAACCACATCAAAGGTAACTTCATCAGATGGTACCTATTTAAGATTAACTTTTCTTGGGGCCAAATTTTCCAATACATTCCGGGGAACAGAATCCAGCTATACTGAATAAAAGGACCTAAGGCAAATAGGAGGAGTGCACTATGAAAAAAGGCAGACACAGCTCCAATACAGAAGACAAGATTAGTCAGTGCATCGAAACACTAAGCCCCGGTTCACACGGCTTATTCAAGCCGGATTGCGCTTGCAATTCCGGCTTGAATAAGGGGCGCGTGCGGGTGCGGGGCGGGGGTGCGGCCCGCCGGCCCCATAGACTTGCATTATCCACGGCGCGTATTGCGTCTGGATAATGTGCAAGTGACTTTCTCCCTGCCCGGCGGATTCGCCGAGCGGGGAGGAGCGACGGAATCCACTGTTCTCTATGAGAACTGTGGATTACCGTAATTACTGCGACGGATTGGCGCCGTACTGCAGCGCAAATCCGGCACGCAGTATGGCGCCAATCCGCGCCGAAATAAGACGTGTGAACGGCCCCTAATAAGAACACTGGTGCACACTGTAGTGGTTGAAAAAGAAATCATGGTAGGTGGGCATACACCATTTGATTATAATATGTGCTGAAAATCTCAACTATATATATGACAGCAGTAATGAAATTCTATAAATCGAAGGCCAGCATGTATTTTGGCACCTTCTGAGTACTGCTGTGCTTTGTCATGTTTGTCTCCTTTTTAGCCATTACAATGTGCACCAGTGTTTTTATTACTGCTTGGGTGTGCTGACTAATTTTGCTTCTTATTTTGGAAAAAAATTGTTGAGTGAAAAACTAGGCCTTTAGGTATTTGGCGGCCTCTAAAACCTTATGCTCATGCCAACGGTGGAGTCTGGGTAATGCCCTCTGGAATTGTCATTTGTCAAAAATAAAACCTCTATCGCCCTGTTGCAGGGTTTTAAATATTGATTTATGTTGCATGGTATTGTCGAATGCAGTTGGAAGTATAGCTTTGTATTACTTTTAAGGCTATGTTCACATGGCGTAATTGCGGCGTGTACAGTACGCGCCACAATACGCCAGGTGATTTGGGATCAGTGCTTACTCCTGAAGCACGGGGGGCTGGCAGCCCACCGGCCCCATTGACACGCATTACTTGCGGCATGTAATCAACACGAATAATTGAAATGTCACTTATCTCCCTGCGCGTACAATACGAGTATTGTATGTGCGGGGGGCCGAGGCGTGGTTCTCTATGAGAGCTATGGATTACTGTAACTGCGGCGCGCATCTCGCCACGTATTAAGTGCAAATATGCAGCAAAATGCGCGCTGAAATTATGCCATGTGAACATACCCTGTGCTTAGAGCAATATATGAATATACAGGAAACAGATGGCACTAGCTTTACTCCCTTATGAACATGCAGTTTGGTGCCAATCAGTTAGCCGCCAGATACCACGAAAGTTGCTCATACACCTTTACTAGAAGTTGGCTGGACAGTGGTTTTGCTGATAGCTGATCCTCCTGACCTTCCCTCCCCTACTCCCAGATTGGAGCACATTTGACTCAGCTGAAAATGCACATCTTTTCTTTCGGATAGTAGAGAAAACTGCGTCCAGACACCCATGACAGTGGATTATCTCTATGAAGAACAAAAGGATTGGCTGTGAAAATTCAACCGGTCCAGCTGAAACCAATGGGTATGGCCAACTTCTCTAATGCGTATGGGACCTTTACAGTTTCCTATCCTCAAAGATGGACAATTTGACCCTGCGAGTGGAAACACAAGGGTGTCTAGAAGTCTCCCTTACATATAATGTTGGAATCCACAAAAATCAGTGATGATTACTGGAAGATATCAAATACAGATGGACAGCAAATTAAATCCCTTCATGTAAAGCTAGTATTAGACTTTAATTTAAGCGCCAAGACAAGATTTATTTCATTCCTTCTCAGCCCCCTAACAAGTCCATTCCCACCGTTAGAACATACATTCAATTTTCTATGTCCAAACCTTTAGTGTTAGTTTCTAATGTCTGTTCATTACCACGGTCAATACAGTATATGGCTCACCACTCTATCCCTATTTGATCTGAGTCAAACTGTGAAGTTTATTTCAAAAAGCCACAAGTTGCCAACAAAGAATTTTCCACAATAAAGCCATAAGCTACCTATTACACAGCAAGATGTGTGAACCAGCCACTTGCTGCAAAACACATTTAATGACTTTGCATTCAGACTCTGCCATGTCAAACAATCCACATGTGTGGTCAGAAACACAAAGGCCAATATGAGCCACCACATATGGTCAACAGCTTTCAGTACAAGGAATCCCCTAAAAGCTTGGGATTCGGAAATCTAATGCAAACACTCTCTGTGGCCGTCTCAATCCGTCTGTGAAATGGAGACGCACTGTACCGATTTTATGATTTGTTCTAAAAACATTTGTGAGGGAACAGTAGTTCTGTACAACTCTACTTGATGGACAATCACCCATATAGTTGCAAGAACGGTAGAGTGATCAGGGAATAACCCATTAAGAGGAGTTCAGTATTTTTTACACATTCACACCCTCTCCACATTATTTGCTGATGTGCGAGGGTATAAGAATTAACTATATTGTATACAGGCAGTCCCCAGGTTACGAATGGGATAGGGATTGTAGGTTTGTTCTGAAGTTGAATTTGTATGTAAGTCGGAACAGGTATATTTATTAAATGTAACTCCAGCACAAAAGATTTTCTTTTTTTGGGGGATCATACAGGAAATGTTTTTTTACATTTGCTTTGCTGTATCTGCCCCTCTTAAGAAGATTTCACTTTTTGTGCTGCTGTGGCATGCTGGCACCTGTCGTTCCACAGATACTATCTGCTGTGGAACATGTACTACAAGTGCCAGCATGTCTCATAAGTCTCCGTTTGTAACTAGGGGACAGATGTAAGTCGGAACGGTGTAAGTCGGGGACTGACTGTATTATGTGGGGAATGTAATAACTGGAAGAGTTAGATTGAGAGTTTCACTGGTGGCAGGTAATGATGGGATTATTACATTTTTTGTACAAGGAGCACATACATAGATGGGTAGAAAATACATAAATGGCGGCAAAGCTAACTTTGAACAATGCCATCATACCCCCATAATTAGTGTTTGGTGGAGTTCCCCAATAAATAGTGACAGCAAGTATACTCATGCCAGCCAGAGCACAAACATTAATGTTGGCAACCAGTGAGCCCCAATAAATAGTGTCAGCCACAGTTCTCTATGAATAGTCTAAGTCAGAGCACTGCCATCACTAGTGACAGCCAGAGTGCTTAAAGGGGTTGTCTCACTACATCGATGCATCTTACCTCAGTCCTGTTTTCTTGGTTTCATTTTGAATTCACGGGCGTGTTTACTGGCTTCTACTAGGCTGCAGTAGAAGCCAGGTCTGTAGCTATAGCAACCAGTGCTGGCAGCCTATCAGGAGAGATCTGTTGTAGCTATAGCGACCTGAGGAGCTGATGCAGCCCATACAAGAGGGGATATCTAGGAATAGGTAGGACATTGTTAATGGACACATATTGCAAAGTAACTTGTTTTTCGTAAGATCTTTAACATCAAAAGCAATCCTTGTAGTGAGACAACCCCTTTAAGTTAGTAGTGCCAGCCAGAGTGCTACACTTAGGGTCACGTGTATAAACCTGTTTATGTAAGTCTAAAACTCACTTTTTGCCCATAGGTTACTATGGTTAAAAGAGTGATGTTTTTTCGACCTAAACAGTTTCATACATGTGGCCCTTAGTGCCAGCAAGCGCGCTACCAATTTCAGTGTCAATTAGAGTGCTAACATTAATAATGGTAGCTGGAGGGATCCAATTAAAAGTGTCAGTCACAATGCTAAATAAAAGTTTCAGCTAGGAACGTAGCTACAGAGGATGCCTAGGTAGCAGTCGCAACCGGGCCCTGCAGCTTGAGGGTGCGCAAAAGCCCATCCGCAACATAAGACAACAACCTTGCTGTAAATGGTGCTTAGTAGCTGGGGAGGCCTCATTTCACTTTTTGCACTAAGGCCCAGGAACTTTATGTTACACCTCTTGTTTCAGCCCGAGGGCTCCAATAAATAGTGTCAGCCACAATGCCCTATGAATAGTGCCAGCCCCAGTGCTACCATTAATAGCGCCATCCAGAGGGCTTCAATAAATAGTGTCAGCCACAATGCCCTATGAATAGTTCCAGCGAGAATGCTACTATTAATTGTGCAGATACAAGGTCGCACTTACAGCTCAATGACTGGACAATGAACCATTCCCAGCAAAAGGCAATATAAGCCACAGTGCTACCTGGGAGAAATTTAACAGGTTCAGATAACTAATGAAAAGTTGCTCACACACCCATCCATCCATTAGTTAAGTACCAGTTCACACCAGTATGCAGAAAAGCCACAATACTATACAGGGGAGATGCACAAATGCAAATATACTAATAAACCACGACTCACACCTCTACTGTCTATGATGGGGGACAGTAGGTGTGTGGACATTAACAGTGCCAATAAATAGTGTCCAATAAATAGTATCAGCCATAATACCCTATGAATAGTACAAGACCCAATTTTATTATTATTATTATTATTATTTTAAGCGCCTTGATTCAGGGCCTGTCATTCGAGGGGGTTAACACAAATAATCAAACGTACAGGTAATTATGAATACAATTGGCACGACAGAGGGAGAGAGGACCCTACCCGCGAGGGCTTACAATGCTACCATTAATAGTGCCAGCCAGAGGTCTCCAATAAATGGTATCAGCCACAATGCCCTATGAATAGTGCCAGCCAGAGGTCTCCAATAGTTTCAGCCACAATACCCTATGAATAGTGCCAGCCCCAGTATTACCATTAATAGTTCCAGCGAGAAGGCTCCAATAAATAGTGTCAGCCATAGTTCCCTATGGATAGTGCCAGCCAGAGTGCTACTATTGGTAGTGCCAGGCGGTGTTAATAACTTAAATCACACTTTCACTCCACGTTACCCACTGACACCAGCCAAAAGGTGGTAGAGTTTGCTAGAATGAATAAACAACATCTGATTCAATGAGTAGGTTGTGTCACCGACGATGTGTAGGAAATACATAACTGAAGGTAAAGATTTTATCATTGTACTGCCTGAATAATCAAGTTGTTGGTTTTGCATTACATTACAGAGTATGCCTTGCAGAATGATTGTGGCTTAAACTGCTTGTTCTAAAATAATTATTTTAATACCTGACAAATTTCTAAACATAATCAGGCATGACAGCTAAAGAATACATCCACAGCATAACAAGTGAGCTTGCTCCAGACTGGTTACCCACTTAACAAACCACAGCACATTACTACTAAAAAGCCAACATACCATAAATAAAGCTAAAGTACAATATCTGTCTACCGCCAATGACTAAACCTCGTGAGTCTGAATATATTCCCAGCATTAGAGGTCAGGCTCTTCTGTCAGATCTTGCACATACTTTGAATAAGTGTTGATGGGATTGGTTGACAATTTAATGTGTGGCAGATATCAGAGGAAAGAAGTCTTGGCCAAGTTGGATTCTAACATTCTCAATCCCTTTTTACCTGGGAGATAGGCAGCTACAAGTGGTGTTGGCCAACAGCTATCTGATGTGAACGGCCAGCATTAACGGGTTGGCTCACCATGCTGTTTCTCAGAGCCACAGGCAGCTTCAGATTCACATTTCATCCCTCTTCCTGGTCAGGTTGTGGGTGGATCTATAGCAGTGATTAGTATATCAGATCCATATTCCTAGCTCTTCTAATTGCAATGACATTGAGTGCATGAGGTGTGATCTATAGTGGTGAGGGCTTCAGAGGTCAAAATAAACAATCAAAAGTAATTCATCTCCTTTGTTTGTTAGATATAACACACTCTGCTCTCAAGCTGCAGGCAGTTCTGTATGCCGACCTGTGGTGATGTCACTCCCTGCTCTCAGATAAGAAAGGAAGGGAGGACAGGATGGTAGCCAGAGAAATCTGTGAGCACAGTATTTTCCCAGAGTCTCGGTCACTGAGAAACCTGGTGACCAGATCAGATGAGAGAGTCCAGTTTGATTATTTCACGGTTAAGGACCAAAGTGATCAAGGGGTTAAATGGCGGGGATCAGGACTTCTGATTCCTGCTATAGTCAGAGGCTTCTCTAGGAACTGAGCTGTTAGTTACAGCTCCAGTCTTAGGGTATGTTCACACGGCGTGTTGTATCCGTTTTTAGATGTGTGTTTGGATCCGTGTTTCAGACCCTAGACGGACCCAAACACGCATCTAACAATGAGCAGTGTGATTCTGCATTGCTTTCAATGTAAAACACACATCAGCGTTCAGACGAGTGATTGACGATGCGTGTTTACTTGCGTTTGTGATGAGTCTTTCGGATCCGTTCAACATGTCAATTCTTGATCCATTTGAAGCAGCAGGCGCCCTATATACAACTAGAGGGTGCGATCCTGCTGCAGCAAAAACACATCCAAACACGCACCTGCATGTTGGATGCGATTTACACAGCGCTTTTGATTGCCTTTTTCGGATCCAAAGCGGATCCAGAAACGGATCCAACACGCCGTATGAACATACCCATAGTGCAATTTTGGTACAAGGGGCTACAAATCCCATCTCTACTGCAGACTGTGGCATGGCAGAACGTCACATAAATAAATGCCTTTAAAACATATATGAACTAAAGCAACATTATTAAGAAAAGTGGTCAGGATATAGAAAAGTATAAAAAAAAGTTTTTTTTGTTATACTTACATATATAGTTTTTTACTATTTATTTCTGTTCACTCTTCTGATTTTGTTCTGGATACATTTTACATTATTTACCAGTTCTTTGCTGGGAAGAAATGCAGGTTTCTAGCACTCTTTGGATTAATGGCTGCCAATAAATAGTTTTTATTCTATTTTGAATATATTCTAGTTTTACTTGTATTGTTTTGTTGCAACTATATTCAGTATCATTAGAGCTATTTATATTCCAGTACATGAGGTAACCTACAGCAATTTCTGCATAAAAGACGCCCGTCAAACATTTCTCCAGCAACAAAGTGCTCAGTGACACAGAATGGGTGACAAGCAAATGAGTCCTATTAAATCCCCATTCAGTTCTTGTAGTTATTATCTATTGTGTTTCCCCAGGCAATAAGTCCCTGTTCACCTTAACTGACTGTTTCCTTCCTGTAACCCCAACAACCCCACCTCCAGCCCCTGGGCTTTCTTTCATCTTCCTTCATTTGACTAACTGTGATTGACAGCCCTCCCAAATACACATGTTTGTGCCTCCCAGTTTGCCCAACCTGTAGAAAAAGAGAAAAATGTCTCATTATGAAAGAGTAAAAGTTGTCCTGTCTTATCACAAACCATGTGCAGTCACTAGGCTACAAACAGAGGCAGAACAGGATGTCATGGGTTGTTCTCCAGAAAGTAGGCAATACTGATAGAGCTGCAACTGCGACCAAAATCCGCCAGAACATCTGCAAAACAAATCCTCACTAAATAGTGTAGATTTTGGTGCACGCTTTTTTTTCCAAACTTCTTAATGGAAAATATCTAAGAATATAAAATAAAAAAAACGCACTGAACTTACCTTCCCTGGCACCCACCACACAGTAATGAAGACTTTAAGCTAAAGCTAGGAATGGATTCGAAAGAAATGGGAAACATAAAGGAAGAACGTCTTTTTCCCGCTGGATCCGCTTCTGGCTAAAAAAAATGCCACAAAGATAAAGAAAAAAAGGTGCTCACCCATATATGTTGAAATTCAAAGTATGTTTACCATGGAGGGAAATTCTCTTGTGCTGCTGTGCCTGCCAAGTTGTCGGTCCACCAGATGATACATATCGGTAATCCTTCACACCCAAAAGTGTAGAAACCAGCGCCATAGAGTACATACTGTATCTTCATTTATTTACATATCCATAAGTAAAAACATTGGGTAATGTGTAGGTTACAGAATGCGCTTACGCGTTTCGGGCAATATATGCCCTTGCTCACAGCCTTAAGAAACGCATAAGCGTATTATGTAACCTACACATTACCCGATTTTAGCTGTGTTTTTACCCACTTTTTTGGTTTAAAATGCTGTGTCCCAGCTGCTAGCTGGAAGTCAGCAGGAAAATGTAAAATGAACTACATTAAGTATTGCTTTTGCATATTTTTGTCACTGTGGGTGTATTTTTTGGTCAGTGGCATTGCTGTAATGTGTTGTTTTTCTTGGGCAGTTTGTAGTGTTTTTCTTGCACAGACTTCCACAGTATTTTTTCCTAATTAAAGTGTAAGTGTCAATGTGTGTACCTTGTTTTGTTGTGTTCTTTTGTGACATTTTTTTCATCATAATCATATGATGTCGGAATCATTTAATTTGATGTAGGTAAAATACAACACTAAAAAACGGCACTATAAACACAGGTACTAAAATATGTTATTTAGGAAAAACCAAAAAATGTTTTAAAAAATCGTCTTATATAGTTTAGTTGTTAACTTTATCTTACATCAATGCTCTCCTGCACACTGAAGTCCCTCCAATACCCTATTGCAGAGCTATAGGCCATCTGTGTGCCAGAAAATGGTGCCTTTGTGATTCACTGTATTCATCTGTAGAAGCACAGGGACGTTTGCATTTTTCATTAATACAGTAACAGTACACAGAATGGGCCCATAGCAGCCTATATTACTAATCCATAAAACACATCCATAATATGATTGTGTGCATGTGCCCTAAGACTGACTTTAATTGAAAACCAATTTTCAGTTTCAGAGAGCAAGGTCCATAATGTTAAGTACTCTGGCCTCTTGATTGGGAGGGCTTGGATACAAGTTGTCTAAGGCACTGGGGGGAGAGAGTAAAAACTTTACGGAGACCCCGAGAAGAGGTTAGGGGTGAGACACTGGGGTATGTAGGAAAAAAGGTGCAGGGCTAAATTGGTAGATGAAAGGCTAGGAGGCATGAAAAGTGGCAGTGGCAGAAGAGGTGGCAGGAATGAAATGTAACCTGACACGGGCTCTTTATTGGGAGAGGTGGCAGTATTCTTTGGGGGAAAAGCAAAGGCAATGAAAAAAGTATTAAGTGAAGAGGAGCATGGGGAATAATAAGCTGGGGTGTGTATGAAAGGCATTAGGTACACTAGATGGCAGGACTCTGTGGAAGGATGAGAAGATTGGTAAAATGGAATATGGGAGAGGGCAAGAGGTGGGTTAGGGGGGAGAAGCAACATGTTAGTGGTTTTGTGGAGCAGCAGGAGGGAAACAATAGGTGCACAGGGGCTCTGTTAGGGAAAAAAGAGAAATCATTAGGTAGCATGCCTCTGTGGGAGAGGGAAGAGCAGGGGTATCTTGGAAAGGCATATTGTAGACACTAGAGGTGACATGTATGAATTTTGTCAACCAGACGTCAATTTTGTTGTGTGTATTAGTAGCATAGAATGCGCCTGAATCTATGAACCTGTTCTACTGCGGGTCATAGATTAGGTGCTTTCTAGCTACAAAACATCAACTCAGACTCATGTAAACCACTTTTAACTTGGTCTGCCTGTTCCAGCAGTAATGTGCCCAGTTTTGCCATCTGATAGTCATAAATGTGTAGAATCATACAGTTGTGGTGTGACATGCTTCCAGAAAGCCTGACATCTTAGATGCATTACAAAGTGCCGCAGGCGCCTCATAATGCACCTATTTTTGGAGTGTGCCTGCTGATACAACTACAGAACAGGACTGTGCCAGTTTTTGTGCTGAAAGGACACCAGAACACTGGCGCAGTCATACATGTCACCATAGAGGGGACACATATGAACCTGGCGCCAACTTGCCAATTCTACTTCTGTTTTTAATAGTGTACAATCCGAGAGTTTGTATGAAAGTGTCTCATAGCACTTTATAAACGTGTACCGTTCTACGACAAAAGTTGTCTCAGCCAGGCCATTTTGAAACTGCTATGGATTTGTATTACAGTTTTGCGCCAAACTTTGGCGCATTGTACAACTTTGGAGCGACACGCCCTGCATCATTGGCACATTCAAAAGTGTTGTTTCTGGTGCAGGTGGAATCAAGTTTTGCCATACGATGGTTCATACAACTATAGGACAGGGCTTCGACAGTTTGTTTGGCTCAAAGCATGGCAAAAAAAATGGGCGCTGCCACATTACATAGACATGCCGCCTAGTTACATATACTCTTTAGGTGTGGCGTATGGCAGACAATGGGAAGAATGTGATGCCTCCATTTGGTTACTTCTTGCACCCCGCCCCACCTCCACATGTTGCTAGATCAGTGCAGTATGCTCATAAGGTTGCGTGGCTTTTTTTCTCTCTTGGATTATGGAGGTCTGTGAACCCAAATGAGAAGTCTGAAATTGGACTCAAATGAGAGGTAAAAAATAGAAGTATGGACCACCTGCCTTGAGATCCCATGGTAAAGTCCGGTGGTGGGCTTAAACATTATTTTTGATCAAACAAGTGAACCTATGAATCTCAAAGTTTTTTTCAGACAATGGGAAGAGGCTCTGTGGGAGAGTAATAAAAATCTGTCACCTCCACCTCCTTCTCACACATGGCACACACGAGGAGGATAAGAGGGGGTCTGTAGTCGATAGGATTTCAGGTCAACGCCACTTGCCTGCTCCATATTTAGGTTGCTCTTGCTTCGAGTATTACATTAAATAATAAGGGGAGGTAAAGCTACGCTGAGGTTTAAATACAACTTTAACCAAAAATGAATGGACAGAATGTCTTATCCCCATTACCTTCATCTCTAAACTTCTTTTTCTTTTCATACTGCTAACACCTAAAATGTTATTAAAAGGATAAAAAGGCAGCTGGTCCCTCCATCTGTTTTATAATATTTCAACGACCAAATAATATAGGTTATACCTTTCGGCCATGCCAAGTCTTCAGCTACCCCCTTCCTATCAAAGCCTGCGGAAGACTAATCTGAATTTCACGCTCTGATTTCGCCAGGCATTTTTCTTACTCCTGCCAGAGCCTGAGCTTCTTATGCGAGTCTTTCATAGTTGATGATTACCTTCTTTTTCTCTAGTAACAAAAGATATCCCTTCCTTTCAAGCCCAGCTCATTTGCAATCAACAGAATTCAGAGTAGGATCTGCTGCTGACTGTATGGTGGATACCTTTAGGGAGCGACAGTGTAGAGTTAATATCTTATTTTTAGATGAGAATAGAGCTGAAAAGGTATATTTCACATTTTTCTCTGCCGTCATTTGCTGTTGATGTTAACAGAAAAGATTCAAATTTGTGAACAAAGCCTCATAACACTTTGCAGGTGCAAGGAGGGGGGGTGGTTAAAACAAAAGGCTTGAAAAGCCTAATGGTATTTCTCGTCATTAACAACTCTTTGATGTTTATACTCTAGGCTGTCTTTTATCTTTTCTTTCAGCTTTTTTTTTTTTTTTACATTAAAGATCCACTCAGCCTGGGTATTTCCACTGTTCGTTTAAAGGTGCAGGACCTGTTCTTAGGTAGAACTTTCTGAAATCTCCAGAATAGGTCAAATAATTTGGATAATTATATCATGAGGAATGCTAAATTCGAATAAATTCTAATTACTTACAGTGTTATTATATGACTTGGCAATTTTATGTTTTATTGTGCTATTATATCATCTCAATGATCTTTATATTTGCCTTACTTTTTGAGCATGACTATTAAGTTTGGCAAAGGAAATTCTTTAATTGTTTTGTCACCTATTCTCCATCTCCACTAAGTTAGCAAGTTGTTCTTCTTTATGACTTTTTTTTTTTTTTTTTAATAATGTTTATTCAGTTTTACATGATAGATGTGATTCAAGGATTTCAAGTGGATCTGTCAGCAGAATATGTTGCCCAATGTGAGGGCAGCATGCTATAAAATGGTACAAGAGAGAATTGTGCCTTTTGGATAAGAGAAGCATTGAAAGAATATAGCGGACTGGTCATGAGTCAGTATTCATGGTGGGCACTGCTCCTCAAACAAGTTACAATTTTTTTCTATTTTTTTTATAAATATTTAGCTATACATTACCTTATATGACAGGGCAATTTACTGTATTCATTAATATATAAAAATATATATATATATATAATATATAAATAAATAATAATATAATATATATATATATACATACATATATATATATATACATATATATATATATATATATAATATCATTGATCTTTACAATAAATGTTTTAGCATGCCCATTGTGTCCAAAAAATAAAAGTCTCTAATTATTGTGTCACCTATTATCTACCTCCAATAAGTTAAGTTCAAAAAAAGTAACGTTTTTAAAATTACTTTGTTGTATTTACTTTTTATAATGTTTAGTTGATTTTACAGAGAAGATGTGATTGAATAATTTTAAAAGGCTATTCCCACCACAGACTTTAATGGCATATCAATAGGATATGCCATCAAAGTCTATGGTGGGACACCCCGTTAATATTGTAATCACTTCCATATATCATCATTACATTCACATCTCAGCAGTGAATCGGAGAAATAGAGAATCGGTCGTGCTTGCACAATAATTTCCATCATTTTCTATGGTAGTTCCCTGTAAAGGTGAGTGGTATGTTTGGCTGTACCCAGAACTCCCATAGAACAGAATGGAGAGAAGTGCGCAAGCGTGACCTATTCTCTGTTTTGAATGGAGCATTTCGGGTACCCATTCTCAAGATAGGTGTGAGTCCCACTGGAGGGAGCGGCACTTATGACACATTGATGGCATGTCCGATTTATATACCATCAGTATGGGAGATCTGTTCACTACAGGGAAAATGTATTATTACATTATAGTCATTCTTATGGATGGCTAATTATGTAATAAATGAATGAGAAACAGCTTCTTTTTCATAATTGTCTGTTCTCTTGGGAAGTCTATGTCTATGAGTCCACATGCTGTAATAAGAGCTGTAGACGTGGTTGTCTTAACCTGGGGTAAGACAGTCCAGTAGCTTTGTGAAATGAAACCCCCCTCGCACACAGCTCCCAATGGCCACATGACTTTGCCAGTGAAACAGTAATATAACTGAAAACTTGTGTGCTACTGGCGGCTGCATGCGGGTGTGGTTTTTATCTTGACCCAGCTACTAGACTGTCTGATCCCACCCTTAGTTAGACAACCTCTTTACATGATCCAAGCACAAGCGGCTCACCATGCTGAGCTGATACCTTCAGGAGCCTGTTCCCAAGATAGCTGCGGGTCCCAGTGGTGGAACCCACGCATTTCAGACTTCGATGGCATATCCTATCACTTTGAAATCAAGGTCTATAGTGGGAACACCCATCTAAGTGCAACTGTCGGCAAAATGGACTGTCCCGTGTAAGATCAAAAAACAAAAAAAAGCACAAAAAACGGTGTCCTTTGGGTAAAAGCACCATTGAAGAATTATAGCAGACTCCTAGCAATAAGTCCATTGTACTCATAAAGGGTGCACACCCCCACTCTTTCCCTCTCTGAAGCGAAGGACAGGCTTATATGAAAATTAAAAACATAAAAGCCTGGCCTCAAAAAAACTGAAAAACGAACATGGTCCCAAAAAAAACACATACATCCCCCAAAAACATCATGGCACAAATAAAGACCCAAAAAAACCTCAAGGGTTTTGAAAAAAAATGGGACTCTTGTTTACAGTATTTGATAAAGATTTTTAATAAGCCACCTCCCAAAACTCAAGGGGATCCCCAAAAGGGAGTCCCTACACTAAATATCTTCCCCATAGGGTCAATCCCAAATGCAATTCAGGGAATGGTAGGAACCACCAACTGGGTCATCCTGCACTGGTTAAAGAGAGGCAGCTCAAATACTGTAAACTAAGAGTCCCAGGTTTTTCAAAATACCCTTTAGGGTTTTTTTGGTCTTTTTTGTGCCACTGTGTTTGTTGGGTGTATCTGTTGCTTTTTTTGGTGCACCTATGCTTACGTTTTTCAGAATAATTTTGATGTGCACAGTTTTCTGTATGTTTTTTTATTTCATTTTGAGATTGGTAATCTCTTGTTGCTGCCCAGTGCCTCCTTTAACCGTGCAGGATGACCCAGTTGGTGTTTTCCCACCATTCCCTGAAATTTCAGTTGGATTGACGCCTATGAGGAAGCATATTTAGTGTAGGGGCCACCTCTCTGGGATCCCCCTTTACGTTTTTGGAGTGAGCTTAATACAATCTTTGATCAAAAACTGTAAAAAAGAGTCCCAGGGTTTTCAATACCTTGCGGTTTTTTTTTGGGCTTTTTAGTGTGCCACTGATGTTTTTTTGGATTACTTTGCTTTTTTTGTGTGCACCTATGCTTAGTTTTTTAGAATATATTTTAGATGTCCAGGGTTCTGTATGTTTTGTAGTTCATTTTGAGATTGGGAATCTCATTGGCTTGTGCACAAGCTCCTCTTTTAACCAGTGCAGGATGACCCATTGGTGGGGTTCTACCTTCCTGAAATTGCGTTGGATTAAGCCTATGAGGAAGCTATTTAGTGTAGGGACTCACCTCCCCGGGGTCCCCCTTTACGTTTTTTTAGGTGAGTTAAAAACAATCTTTTATCAAATACTGTAAACTAAATCCCAGGGGGTTTTCATATACTTGAGGTTTTATTTGGTCTTTTTGTGTGCCACTGATTTGTTGGATTTTATGAAAATATGCATATTGTACATACCACCGTCAAACCTTTCCGAGGACAGGCAAGGCAGGGGGTCCCTTATAAAAAAGCGATACCTAGTGCATCTTCTTTAGGGTTTTTATTAATCAAAGAGCACACATTTTTGGCTGTTAGGAATAGTTGAGGTATGCTACATTTACATAGGGTAGAGAATTCTTATTTTCATATTAAGCTGGCAAAATAATGACTGCATTATGTAATGTAGGGAATATTAACCTAAGTTTGGAAACTTTTTGGATACCTATAGCATACCGTAATTCAAAGTATGGACAGACTGTGGGACCTTAGCTGTTTGGCTCAGTTTTAATTTGTATTTGTTTTTTAAGAGGTATTTATTGCAGGGCACTGTACATATTCAAAAGGGGTTTACATATATAGAAGGAGACCAAAATAATAATGTTACTAAATAACTAACAAACTGGTACAGAAGAAGAGAGGGCCTTGCCCATGAGGGCTTAAAGTCTACAGGAGAGTGGGTAGGAAACAAGCATTGAACAGACATGTTTGTATGGTGGTGTAGTAACACTTTTTATTGGGTGTTTTACTGGGTACAGTGGTAGAGTTAAGCTAATATACCTATATGTTGTGTTCTGTATTTGTATTTCCTTATTTTTTAATAGGATATAAAGAACTTTGTACGTATCCAATGCTGCGGCAGTTATATGAATAAGAATTCAGTTTCTAAAGGGCAGATTGTCATAAACAGTGATAAAAAATGTTCCCCAATATTGCATATTACTGAACACCCATACCACCGATGGAAAAAGTAACCGCCCCACAAAGCAAAATATAACTGAAACAGAAATAATTGCAAAGCTTCCTATAATCTGATGGCATTTATATCCATGTTCATGAATGTAGGCAAAATCTTCTTTGCAAAACTGCTGTAAACCAGAATCTCTTGTAGCTTTGTTAGTTTCAGTTTTCACTAAAACATCTGTATTATGATATCAGAACTGTGACAGGACCAATAAAAACTTTTATTTTCTTCTTTGCTCTTTGGAGGACCCAACATATTTTTTTCATAAGGCACCATGTAATTCTTCATTCTTACTGCAGACGAATTGAACACATGCTGCAGTTTCCACACAGATCACAGGTGATCACAGCAATAGGAAAACCCTCAAGCCGCTTATTTTTAGGGCACTTTTCTAACAAACTGTGATTGTCCCGGTACACTAAGGAATATTTTTCTAGTAATGGTAAGTTAAATAACACAAACATCACCAATGTTGGTATGATACTCTGATAATGGAAAAATGTATTTGCTTTGTACCCGGCATGATGTGAGATACTCATTGATGATACTCTTGGAAGTCAAAGGTTTTTTCCTTGCTTTTTTCAGTGATTTCCTTTTCATACTCCAGTGTCCTAGACACTGAGCTTATCGAGGGCAAGAGATGTCTTCAGCTCTGTGGACGTTCCTTCTGGGTGGTTTATTTCTTCCTAACGGAGCTGTCACTGTGTCCACTGTGTCATTGTGTCAACTGGACACTGGTAAGAAGATCCACCGTTTTATGGCTTATTTATCTGGCAGTATGACTTGCCCTAACTTGTTCCTATAGGAACGTTGCAGTGTCTGATTCACTCTCATTGGTAAGTTCACTAACAGCTCTGTGTGCATATGAAATATAAAAAACATTAGGCTCCACCCATCAATTTACACTCTAAGCCACACCCATTATTCTGAATACACACATAGAAAATTGTTATAGCTTGGCTATAACATTAAAAAAGCTATTTTTCAGATATCCAGTATATATTGTATTTCACTTTCACAACTATTTCAAGATCTCTATTTACTGTAAGTGAGAAGCAACTTTTTTTTTCTTTTTTCAAAGAAGCTTTATTTAGGTAACAAATTTGGAGTCATTTGCAGTCATACAGTATGAACATTTAGAAAGTTCAAAATGAATTAAGAGAAGTAACTTATTTGTTTGACAGTTTAAGCTATGAGGAAAATAAAATAGCCATAGGATAAGATACAAGCATGTTGTACTTTTAATCCAAGAGCTGTACATGTGGATATACAGTGAATATTATTTTTATATGAGGGATTTTAAACTATTTTTAATATCAGCATGCATTAACCCACACACGAATTCTTGCGACCTCAGACAAACTTGTTACGATGATGGATTACTTCATCACTAAATGACTAGCCTGTAAAATGTTTTGAAAGATCTTATATTAGTTACACATGGTGCATATTCATCAAAGCTTTACTGAGGTGTTGTGATGATAACAGACCCAAGTGAGACTTCCTAACTCTTACTTAAATTATAGGGTAGGATAGTTTTCCAAAAAGACTTGCATCTGGTCACTTAACCCTACATGTAAACCAAGTAGATGGACAAACACAAATGGGGGGCTATAAGACCTGCAGTGGACATAGAAATGAGAAAGCACAATGATATGGATGTACTTATTACATTTTAGGAAAACTGAACCTGTTCTTGACTATGCCACATTGGATAAAAAGCATGAAACTGTAGTTAATGTATAGTAGAGGGAAGATACTGTTTTGGTCCAGGGAGCCATGGGCTGTGTTTTTGTGGCACCCGACTCTACTATGGCAAACAAAAGTGCAACTTATAGCTAATGGACCTGTAGTAGTCCTCGGATTATCACACATAATTTATAAAAAAAAATTTTTTATATATAGGGTAAAAGAGACCTTCTGTATCCCCAAAGTCTCTTAAAGGGATTGTCTCACTACATTGATTCATCTGACCTCAGTCCTGTTTTGTTGGTTTCACTTCAAATTCAGGAGCGTGTTTACTGGTTTCCACTAGGCTGCAGTAGAAGCCAGGTCTATAGCTATAGTAACCAGTGCTGGCCGCCTATCAGGATAGATCAAACAGGTCTGTAGCTATAGCGAACCTGAGGAGCTGTCTGCAGCCCATATAAGAGGGATATCTAGGAATAGGTAGACACTGTTAATGGACATATATTGCAAAGTGACTGTTTTTGCAAGATCTTTAACATAAAAAGCAATCCTTGTAGTGAGACAACCCCTTTAAGTCCCAGGTGCAACCACAACCAATTTTCCCTATATAGTTACACCTCTGTAAGATACATCCTGAAAGAATTGTCTGTTTACCAGACATCTGCCCTTATAAAATATATTAATCTTCCCTCTCTCTAATGACAGTGTTGCATTTTAAGAGCACGTTGCCTGGTACATTTGGGAATTGCTTCGGAAATAACTAATCTGCACGTCTATGTGATTATTTTCTGAGCATTGCTATATGGAGACACACTTTTAAGGATAATTTTGTGTGGTGGGCACAATGCTATAGGATTTTCTGTGTTAATGGAGTTGAAGGAACATCTTCTGGATTTTGTGGTTTCATTTTTATCAAGATATTTTTTAGATGCAATTTGAGGTTTGCAGACACCTTAAAGTGCTAACACTTAAAGGGATTTTCTCACTAGGCAATTTTATAATCAGTCTGTCTCCTCATGCTGTGGGTGGTTCTAATGTAGTGATTAGCATATTTATCGTCTCTACAACTAGCTGAGCCATTACGCTGACAAATGCAGGAGATGTTATCCTTAGTAAAACAAAAAACACATGTGCTGTGAGGATTGAAAACAATGGCTTTATCTGAAATCTTGTTAGAGATAATTAGTTTGCTCCATACCAAGCTATCTGTCCATAGTGACATCACTCCCTGCTCTCTAAACTAATCAGATAACAGAGCTATGGTCAGGCAACCAGGTAATTATAAAAACCTGTGTGCATTCAGAGCACATAAAGTATCACTTATCTTATGACTAAAGTAAAATCTATTGTCCAAGGTACTTATAAAAAGTCTAAACTTACTTGTCCCTTCATGTTGAGAGCCAGTCTTAGTAGTGAGAAAACCCCTTTAATTAACACTACGATAAAGACCTCATTATGGAAACTACTCCCTGTAATGAATACATCTAAGGGTGTAGTGATTATATTAAACCTACAGGTGTTTCACCAATTTTTTAGCATTAGGCTGTGAAAATAAAATTTTTCCAATGTGCAGTTTTAGCTGAAAAAGCTTGGAGGAAAAACACCCCAAAATTTGTCACAAAATTTCTTACAAATATGGCAACACCCTATGTGTGGGTGTAAACCAGTTTCGGACTGGGAGGCATGGGGCCGACAGGGGATTTGATCTTGGTGGCCCAACCTACATTTACTGTACATGAAAATATTGCTTTGTAAGCCTCTTGGACTTAAACACGTGCCTTTTACCACATAATACAGTGTGCAACAGAGAACTGTATTGTGCAGTACGTAATACCAAGTGAGTCACATATCTGTCTGTCTTACACATCAGTCTCACATGTCTGTCCGTCTCAAACATTTGTCACAGTCTAATATATAGACAGACACATGGCTAAGTGGCTTCATCCATGTCATGCATCCATATCCCCCTCCACCCACCTCTGCCATCTACCAGCCCACATACAATATCCACCTTGAAGTTTTCCTTGGCCACACACATCGGCACTTTCTAAAATAAACATTATAAACAAAATCAAGAAAGTAAAAGTGAAACCCCTAATCACAAGTTCAGGAACAGGCGTACACTCCCTTTTGCAATCAAGGACAAACGTACGCTGCCATTATACAACCGCAGATATGACCTACAATAACGCCATAAAGTGACAACATAGTGGTCAGACACCAGCTTGGGTCACCATCACACAACGGTGGCTACAGCACTGATAAAACATGGAAGCAAAATAATCCCTGACTTCAGGGACTCACAGGAGACGTCATCTCTGATTAATCATTCTCTTCTCTTCTCAGTCCAGACAGTCATGACGACTTCTCCCAGACATCACTCACCCCTGCAGAATATACTCACAAATATGTTAGAATCCTCACTTTTCCAGTGCCTCTTTACCTATTTCCACCTCTGTACAAACGTCCCAGTAGGGGAAGAGTGGGTACAGGCCATAGCTTTGAGGCACAGTCTCCTAGAGGGTTGGTGGAGAAAAGAGGACTATTGCCTTGGAGATTGTGCTACAGCTATGGCCTGTGCCTCTCAGAATCATATTATCAGGTAGGTGGGCAAGACCCCCGATAGGTAGGAAACTATGCAAGGCCTCAAGTAGCTAGGTAGGTCCTATTTAGGTAGGTAGGCCCCTGTTGGATAAATTGGTAGGTCCAAGGTAGGGAATCCGGACCCATGCAGGTTGGTGAGTAGGCCCAAGGTAGGTAGGCCCTACTTAGGTAGATAGGTGGACCCCAAGTAGGTAAGTTGGCAGTGGGTAGGTCCCCGTTAGGAAGTTAGGTCAAAAAGTAAGTAGGTGGTTCACAGGTAGGTAGGTAAGCAGTAGGTAGGCTGCAGTTAGGGAGGTATATAGGTAGGCCGCAGTTAGGTTGGTGGTAGGTGGGCTCCAGGTAGGTAGGTGAGTCCCAGTAAGGTAGGTAGGTCCCAAATAGGTACATAGGCCCCAGTTAGGTAGGTTGTAGGTGGGCCCCAGTTAGGTAGGTTGTAAGTAGGCCCCAGGTAGGTAGGTGGTATGTGGGTCCCATGTAGGTAGGTGGCTCTCAGGTAGGTAAGTGATAGGTGGACCCAATGTAGGTAGGTGATGTGGGACCCAGTTAAGTAGGTTGTATATAGGTTGGAACCAGGTAGATAGGTGATGGTGGTCCCCATATAGGTAGGTGGTGGGTGAGCCCTAGGTAGGCAGTAGGTAGGGCCCTATTACCCATAGAAAAAAAAAAAAAATCAACTCACCTCTCTCCACCTTCTCCCGATGTGATGAGCAGCAAGTGAAGCCCGCCATAGGCAGTGCGATGATGTGACATCATCGTGCCGCCTACATCAGCACAAGTGGCCAATGCCCGGTAGAATTAAGGCCTAAGGCATACCTGGCTGAATAGCAGAGTCGGTGGCGCTCTGCTCCACTAAGACCGTGCAGTTCTGGGAATCAAGGGCATTTGCTAGGCCCTTTCTCTGAACAATCAAGATACGGCAGCTGCAGTACTGAGACTGGATCTCGGGGCCCACCGGGATTTTCATGGACTTACCCGCAGGCCAGTCTGGGCCTGGTGTAAACTGCTGTTTGGGTGCATGGCCGGGCGTACTAGAGAAGGAACTTTGGATGGTACTATGTCCCATTTGCAAAAGCCCCAAAATACAGGTAAAATCTTCCAGAAGTTATCCCATTTTGGAAGCAACACCTCTTTGGGAATTCATTTTAGACTGCAGTGCACATTTTTGGCCCCCATGTGTTTCACAATTTTTTTTTAGCATTGGGCTGTGAAAATGAAAAAAAACAAAACAAAACAGCAATTCCGCCATTTTGTTTCAGCTTTACAATGCTCACCATGCAGTATAAATGACATAATAACTTTTCTACATGGGTCAATACAATTGTATCATTGTACTGGAATTTTGCCTTCATTACTGTATTACAGTGCAGAATGGCTGCATTTTGGAACAATCTAGAGTTCATTGGGCTTTCTAGAACTGGGTGCAATTAGACCACACCATATTGGCATTCCAACAAGCATTGTTTTTGTGAGTTGAGGCTGGGGTGAAGATGGCATCTGAAATCTGTGGCATGTAGTCGTGCATGCTAATGTGCTTCTATGACTAAGGCTCCTGAATGGTAGCTGGTCAATATTGGGGTTTTTAAATGACAGCTACATTTCCACCCCTGCTCTACGCCATATTGCACATTGCAGCCCATAAAATTCCAGCTGAAATGGTTCTATTCTTGCAAAACACCCATCTGAAATACATGTCCCAAACCCAGAGATTGTAGCAAAAGCAAATCATTTTTCTGCCACCCTGTATATTTGAACTTTGCAGCAAATAGAATATTTAATCCAGCTAATATGGGACACTTTCAACTATAGTCATGTTCAGACTTTGTGCAAATGACCTTGACTTGGATTAACTAGCAACCTCTGAGTCCCCTTACAAGCAGGTCCCCACAAGTAGCTCTTATGAGCACATCAATTCATTTTGGTTTTCAGTGAGATGTACTATGCCTCAATCAGACCTCTCTATTAGTTTGTGTGCAGTCAACTACTTAGTGATTTGATGGCTTTGGTTAGAAGCCAATTTTCAAAGTCTTAGCTTTCATTCTTATCTCCACGTGGCAACAGTAGATCAAACGCAGTATATTAAAAATCACTCTGAAAGGAAGGCTTTAAAAAAATGTTACATAAATTGCACTTAAATAGAGCCTATCAAAATGATTAACAATGCACAGCAGCGCAGACAGAAAAGACGTATGAGCTGTGGCCCTCGCACCTCCCTCACTATGGCAGATACTATTTCAACTCTATAGCGTAATGCAATAAAGGGAGACTAAATGCTTTATTATTTACAGCAATAACTTCTGGTAGCTAGCGATAGAGGTAAGACTAAACTTTTCACTTAAAATATGATGAGAAAAAGTAAAAAAATTAACATAATCATTACGGAATCATTAACCAATAGTATTAACAAATCATTAACCAACTCGAAATGATCGTCACGGGTGTTGAAAGCAGTTTTTCACTCGTCCTCCGCACGACTTCTGACGAGGTTATAGGCACCGCGCAGGTCCAATTTAGTAAACACCTGGGCTCCACGAAGACGATCAAAGAGCTCCGATATCAGGGGTAGAGGGTAGCGATTCTTCACCGTGATCTTGTTCAGCCCCCTGTAATCGATGCACGGCTGAAGAGACCCGTCTTTCTTCTGGATGAAAAAGAAGCCAGCCCCGTCGGCCGAGGAGGACTTGCGTATGAAACCCTTTGCCAAATTCTCCTGTATGTAAGCCGACATGGCCTGAGTCTCGAGCATGGACAGAGGGTAGACCCTACCCCGTGGGGGACTGGTTCCGGGAAGGAGGTCTATGGGACAGTCATATGGCTGATGGGGTGGTAGCTTCTCAGCCGGTTTCCCCGAGAACACATCTCCAAGATCCTGGTACTCCGCTGGCAGACCCAGTAGAGACTTGATGGACGACTGGGATGGAGAGATGGACACCGGGCGTGGTGCCACCAAACAGAGATTCTGGCACTCCGATCCCCAGCGTAGAACTTCGCCTGTCCTCCAATCAAGCGTAGGGGCGTGACGTTGCAGCCAGGGTAGCCCCAAGAAGCGCGAGGCAGGACATGAAAGGAGATCTTCTCCGTGTGTAGGACCCCTACCCGGAGGGTAACGGGCTGGGTGATGAACTGGATGGAGTCGCTGAGAAGCTCCCCACTGACGGATGAGATGAGCAACGGCTTTTCCAAGCGGATGACTGGCACGCGATAGTCCAGGAAGGCGGAAACCCGAAGAGATAGGCCAGCATCCGTGGTTACCTCCACTGGCAACATCAGTCGTGGAGAGGAAGACTGAGCACCTAGGGACGCCTCTCCTACGGCTCCTAGGTGAGAGCGTTTCCCGAACGCTGAGGACGCTGCGGACAACTTCTACAAAAATGGTCCGGACTGGCGCAGTAGAGGCAGAGATTCTCCATCCGGCGACGGGACAGCTCAGATTCGGACAAGTGAGCACGGTCCACCAGCATGGGTTCTTCGGTGGAAACCTGTGGAGGAGGCAGTGGAGATCTCTGGAACACAGGAGCCAGACGAGGTAGACGGCGAGGTTGTGCCGAATCACGCTCCTGGCGGAGCTCCTGCTGTCTTTCTGCAAAACGCACGTCAATGCGTGTGGCCAGGTGGATGAGCTCGCTCAATGAAGATGGAAGATCCCTTGCTGCCAGCGCGTCCTTTACTCTGCTTGACAGGCCCTTCTTGAAAGTGGCGCAGAGAGCGGCGTCATTCCACGACAGCTCGGAGGCTAGGGTGCGGAACTGGACCACATACTCTCCACACAGGAGTCCCCCTGACACAGGTTCAATAGCGCTGTCTCCGCAGAAGACGCTCGCGCAGGCTCCTCGAAGACACTGCGGAATTCTGAGAGGAAGGCCTGTAGGTCTGCGGTCACAGAGTCATTCCGGTCCCAAAGAGGAGTCGCCCAGGCCAGGGCCTTCCCGGATAACAGGCTCACCACGAATGCCACCTTTGACCTTTCGGTAGGAAACTGGTCGGCCATCAGCTCCACATGCATGGAGCACTGCGTGATGAAACCTCTGCAAAGCTTCGAGTCCCCGTCAAACTTGGAGGGTAGAGGAAGGCGAAGCTTCGGGCCCACGGTTGCCAGCGGGACGGCCGGGGGTATAGGAACCGCTGGCGAAGAGGCAGGTTGCGGCTGCTGGGACGCCAGGAATTGGCGCATCATGGCGGACTGCTGACCCAATTGCTGTGCTTGTTGCTCGATCTGCTGCGACTGTTAGGCGACAATGTTCGTGAGATCCGCAAGACTAGGCAGGGGCACCTTGGCGGGATCCATGGCTGGATCTAACTGTAACGGCTGGGTGGTGGATCCTCTGGACCACCGCAAGCGATGGTAGTTAAGCCACGCCAGGGAACGGAATCTAAGTAGCCCCCGGTTTTCACCAGAGCCCGCCGCAAAGCGGGATGGACTTGCTGCGGCGTGAGGCTACCAGGTCGTCCACCCTGACGTGACATGCTTGCGATGGTGGCCGAGGTGCAGCGAGGTACAGAGTCGTAGTCCAGTAAACGTAGTCGTGGGCAGACCGTAAGGTCAGGGCAGGCGGCAATGGTTCGTGGTCGTGGACAGGCAGGAAGGTCAGGGCAGGCGGCAGAGGTTCGGAGTCGAGAAACGTAGCAAGGGGTCTGGTACACGGTAAGGCGAGAATATACTTTTGGAACGCTTTCTCTAGGGCTCGGGGCAACATAGATCCACCAAAGGAAGTCCACGGCACTAATAAATAGGGGCAGCACCTGGCAAGCAGCCAATTCTCGGCGCGCTGGCCCTTTAAATGCACAAGGACGAGCGCGCGCGCTAGAGAGCGGGCACGCGCGCCACGGCCGGCAGGGGACGCCGACAGAGCAGGAACGAGGTCAGGTGAGTGACCGGAGCGAGCGCGCCCGCGGCCCGTCCCGCGGCCAGCAGCGCCACCCGTCCCGGGCAGGGATCCCGGAGAGAGGGCACGGGTGCGCCTGCGGCCCGCGGGCCGGAGCGCGGCGCCGCCCGCTACAGATTGTAGGGTAAAATTTACCAGCAAATGATTGTTTTAGCCAACTGATAGTAGACCTTCATCGGCTGAGATACAATAGTCCATTTTTAAAATAGTTTGTAGTAACTAACTCTGTATGGGTCACTTAGGGGATACAGAAATGATCATCCATGAAAGGACAACCCACAGAGAAGAAGACCAGGCCTGTAAATTCATGTATAATAAACCATTGGTCATCTTTCTGTGATGGATATCACTTCCCACATTACTTAGCAGATGTAATTAAACATATTTGACCACTTTGACATCTGCATATCACAAGGCATTTTGGGAAAGGAGCTGAGAAGTTCAAGCGCCCTCTATTGGATGTAACAAATCCTCAATTGGCTTTTGACCCACTGAGTCTTTAGAAAGCAATAGGGATATTAGCCAAGACAGTATCACCCATCTGCATACAGCTGCTGTGTCAGGGTTTTGCCCCTCATCAGTGCAGAGCAGAGTGATACTGGCTGGCTGGGTGGGAGGCAATGAGTGTCTCAGAAAGGGGAATATCGAGAGACAGATGTTAATATAGAGAGATATTCCCTTTTCTGAGCCACTCATCTGCTCTCCCCTTGAAAAAGTGCAGGCGAAACGCGCGTCGGGGTGGTTTGGTTCACTCTAATCCGCTGACCCTTGGGAATGTATTGAACTGATGTTTTTGTATTTATTTATGAGAGGTTTTGATACTGTTATGACCTATATGATGTATAGCATTATGTTTCAGTGGGATTAGTTCGGTATATATTTTTTATTTGGGTGTGATTTTGTCTGTTATTGTTATATATATTTTTTATTGTTTATAATAAGATCTAATAAAGTATTGTTTTTACATTTCTATACTATTATATTGGATACAATTTTTTTGGTATTCTCTGCACTGATGAGGGGCAAAACCCCGAAACAGCTGCTGTATGCAGATGGGTGATACTGGCTTGGCTAATATCTCTTTTGCTTTCTAAAGACTCAGTGGGTTAAAAGCAAATTGAGGATTTGTTACATCCAATAAAGGGCACTTGAGTTTCTCAGCTCCTTTCTCATATTTCCCTTTCCCTTTCCCTTTTCCCATCAGAGAAAGCTTCAGCCCGCAGTCCCCACCACCCTCCCTTACCCTTGCAAACTGCTCTTCCCCCTTAACTTGCCTCCCCACAGTCACTCATGACAAGCTTTCCTCCTTACTGTCAAACCAACTAACTACCTGTATCTTGATCCGCTCCATCACACCTCATCCTGACCTCAGTGCTCCTTCTCAGCCCCACCATCTCTCAACCATCACACCCTGGCATCTTCCCTTCTGCCTTAACTGCTACTATCACTCAATCCTTAAAAAACAACCCTTGACCCCTCCTCTCTGTCAACTATCGCCATCACACTGCTCCTTTTGCTTCCAATCCTCGAATAGCAGCACTCTATCTTCACTTCCTCCACCTCTCCATCAACCCTTCTTGACCCCTACAATCGTTCTGACCCCACACCTACCGAAACCGCCCTAACCAATGTCACTAATGACCTAAGTGACTGCTAAAGCCTCAGCCACTACTCTGTGCTATTCCTCTTAGACTTGTCCTCTGCCTTGACCTGTCCGTCCAATTCTCTCCTGCTACAAATCTCTCCTCCTCTGCATCCCGGACTGCTCTTTCCTGATCTCCTCGTCCCTACTGACGGACTTTCAGCGTCTACTCATTACTCTATCACCTCCTCCACCCGGCCTCTCTCTGTTGGTGTCCTTCAGGGGTCAGTCCTAGGTCCTTTACTCTTCTCTATCTACACTCTTGGCCTCGGTCAGCTCATAGCCTCACACGGCTTTCATTACCACCTGTATGCTGACGATACCCAACTCTACATCTCCGGGCCAGATGTCACTTCTCTACTCTCCCGGATCCCTGACTGTCTGTCCTCCATTTCCTCCTTCTTCTCATCACGTCTCCTAAAACTAAATGTAGAGAAAACAGAGCTCATCATCTTTCCACCGTCCAACTCTACCCCTGCCCCTGATCTCTCTATCTCAGTCAACGGCTCTACACTTTCACCGGTCCCGCAAGTCCGCTGCCTTGGAGTAATCCTAGACTCCGCTCTATCTTTCAAACCACACATCCAAACCCTCACCTCTGCCTGCTGCCTCCACCTGAAAAACATCTCTCGCATCCGCTCATTCCTCAACTATGACACTACAAAAATGCTGGCCCATGCCCTTGTCATCTACTGCAACATCCTTCTCTGTGGCCTCCCAGCTAGCACCCTTGCTCCCCTCCAATCCATCCTTAACTCTGCTGCCCGTCGTATCCACCTCTCTGCTCGCTACTCCTCTGCCTCATCTCTCTGCCAATCCCTTCACTGGCTTCCTATTGCCCAGTGAATTCATTTCAAGCTACTAACCATGACCTACAAGGCTCTCCATGACCTCTCCCCTCCATACATCTCTGCCCTAATTTCCAAATATCTCCCCTCACGCAATCTCCGCTCCTCTCAGGACCTTTTCCTCTACTCTCCCCTCATCAGCTCCTCACACAACCGTCTCCAAGACTTCTCCCGTGCTTCACCCACACTCTGAAACTCACTGCCCCAACACATCAGACTCTCCCCACTTTCACCACCTTCAAAAGCAACCTGAAAACCCATTTCTTCAGGCTTGCCTATAACCTACGCTAACCTGTTGTCACTACTTCCTCCACAAACATGTCTGCCCCTCACCTTCTGTCTCTTTCCCCCTCCTTGTAGATTGTAAGCCCTCGCGGGTAGGGTCCTCTTTCCCTCTGTCATGCCAATTGTCATTATTCACTTATCATTGTACTCGTTTGATTTATGTTATGTATGTAACCCCCTCGAATGTACAGCGCCCTGGATTCAATGGGGCTCTAAAATACTTAATAATAATAATAATAATAATAATAATAATAATAATGTCTTGTGTTCTCAGTGGGGAGAGTAGAGAAATCTACTGCCAGATTCTCCTGGTAGCAAGCTTATCTATACAGGAAGCAAAAATACTGGGCCTTGAAATTCAACATGCCTGAACTAATTTGTGGAGGAAAAGTGAAAACCCACATATATATGAAGCAGTCAGCCAGTTCTGCCAAAATCGCTGAGTTCCGCTTACTATTGTCAGTGCATGGGGGACCTTTTATTGCATGTTCAACTACTGGTCAACTTATACCTAATGTGCCTGGTCACCTTAAAGGGGATTTATCGTTTGAGCTGCTCGTGTAGTTCTGCTAATTTTCTCAGATTGAGTTTGAAATCCAGGGGCATGTTCTTCCTCTCAGCAGGCGTGTCTCCCCTCCCACGAGGCGTGTCTCCCACTGAAGAACTGTGACTCACATTTTGTTGAAGCAGGGATGCAGAGGTTGTCTGATTAACACTCGTACTCTGCATCTATGTCTGCAAACTGAGCTCCACAATCAGAGCACTATTATATCTATTATATCTCTTAGTTTACACACTGAAAGTCAGCAGCTTTAACTTCTGTTCTAGTGGTATTCAACCAAATTGTACTGACAACAGGCAGAGACCTTTACTCAACTACAAGGACAAATGTCAGCTTCAAGTAAAGATCTCTGCTTGCTGTCAGTGATATGAGTGAAAACAGTGGGGGGGAGAAGCAAATCAGCTTTGAGAGAAGAACCTGCTCAACCTGTAACTGACTTGGGCTGATGGTGTAACGGTAGAGTGTTGGTTTTACAACGAAGGGGTTTGGAGTTCTAGTCCCCTCACAGGGTATATTCCTCCCCCTCCCCCCTAAATTCTACACATATGTAGAGAGACCTAAAATATATATGTCAATCTCTATAATGATATATATACACATACATAGCTCCCCTATATCATGTCTCATCCCCGAGAGTATATGCAACATATCACATATGTTGGAAGTGCTTGGTGTGACTGTGAGGATGGGACACTATATAGGGGAGCTTTCTGTGTGTGTGTGTGTATATATATAAAATTATAGATGTCTACACATATATTTTCATATCTTTACATATGTGTACAATTTATAAAAGAAAAAAAAACAAAAAAAAAAAAACGATGGGACTTGAACTCCCAACCTCTGTCTTGCCAAGCTGATCACCTATGCACTGCACTAAACAAGCAGCTCATACAGACACAGTGTTGAATCCTTATGTTATACACTACAGATGATGACGTCATAAGGAGGCGGGGCTTGCATTCGATCTGAGGAACAGAACGCCCTCTTTTCAAAGCTTAAGGACTGAACCTGTGAGGAGGTGAATCAACATCTTGGCAAAGGCCCTTTAAACAGGCAGTAATTGCTCAGATCCTTCCCCCTAGAGCTGAGATGTACATAAAGCCAGCAGACTCTGGTTTCACTATCGATTTTAACAGCTCAGAGGGGAGTAAACACAGAGTGTGCAGGCAGCCAATCACAGCGCAGGGGGCGTGGCCATGACATTTCCTGTCTAGGGGCATATCCAAACAGGCTGAATGAAATGTCAGCCAGCCAATCACAGTGCAGGGGGCATGTCTAGGGCACAGGAATCAACCAGGGGGCGTTCTGACCCGCAACAGCAGAAATAGAAGACAGATTTACAGCGAAGCTGATATCTGCTAAACCAAGTGACAGAGGTAATGCAACCCAATTACAAAAGTGCTTATTTTTACTGTCCCCATAATCTGAGACATGATCTTTGTAACGATAAAACCCCTTTAACCTTCTCTTCTGCAGAGCCTTCCATTGCATGTATGTGTCAGAAGGTTTGCCAGGTGTATATTGCCAAATTAAGGCTCTGTCATATAACACTAAACAGGTATACAGTGGCATATGTTGTCCATAGGCTACTGGGATAAAAATACAGATACCTTGTATTACCAGATCCCTCTACATAAAATAGTTTATGTAATATAGTCTAGTACGCTATTCTGTAGATTAAAAAAAGTGTCTACTGGCATATACTAACCTGGCATTAGCTAGGGTACTCTTCTGGCTTCCATTATATGTATTAGTGTGGATAAAACTGGGAGAATCACTTGCTAATAAGGATCTGGGTGTACTTGTTGACCATAGACTACATAACAGTGAGCAATGTCAAGCCAGCAGGAAATTGTCATGTCTTAAAAGGCATGGACTCATGGGACAGGGATGTAATATTACCCCTATACAAACCATTGGTGTGGCTAAATCAGGTATAGGCAGTCCCCGGGTTATGAACGGGATAGGGACTATAGGTTTTTTCATAAGTTGAATTTGTGTGTAAGTCAGAACAGATATATTTATTATATGTAACTCCAGCACAAAAGTTTTTTTTTTGTTTTGGGTAGTGCAGGAAAGGGTTTTTTACATTTTGTTTTGCTGTCTGTGTCCCTGTTAAGAACATTTCACCTCATTTTCAGCTCATGTGCTGCTGTGGCAGGCTGGAACTTGTCGTTCCACAGCTACTCTCTGCTGTGGAATATGGAACTGCAAGTGCCAGCATGCCCCATAAGTCTCTGTTTGTAACTAGGGGACAGATGTAAGTAGGAACGGTGTAAGTCGGGGACTGCCTGTATACATACCACATAACTCCAAATTAGACTCATTACTATAAAATATATGACATTATGTAATCACTTAGTAATAAAATGACATAAAACATATTAAAAACTAAATGTTACAAATTGACAGGAAGCACTACTATAAGATGTGCAGTGATCAGTTGCTCACACAATGTTATTAAATTACTATTATTATTTTAGAGCGCCATGAAATCCAGGGTACTATACAAGCCAAGGGGTTCAGGTACATAATATAAGACAAATATAATACAAGTATAAATAATATAAGTAGAGCAGAGTTGAGGATGGATTGAAGGGGAGATACAGTACTAGATTGGAGGCCACAGAAAACAGTGTAGCAGTAATCCAGGCGTGAGATGATGAGGGCATAAAGAAGCAATTTTGTAGAGTTTAAGTTTGCATGAGGGGCAGTATCGTGCGATAAGAGCAGAGATGTATGGAAAAGACAGGTTAGAGCCTTATATGTCATTGTTAGCAGCTGGAACTGAATTATCTGGGCAATGGGTAGCCAGTGGAGGGACTGGCAAAAGGGAGAAGCGGACGAGTAGCAAGGAGAGAGGTTGAACAGCAATGTTGAGGATGGGTTGAAGGGGAGCAAGAGTACTAGATTGGAGGCCACAGAAAAGAGTGATGCAGTAATCCAGGCGTGAGATGATGAGGGCATATACAAGCAATTTTGTAGGGTCAAAGTCAATAAAGGAGCGGATTCAGAAAATATTTTTCAGGTGGAGGCGGCAGGAGGTGGTCATGGCCTGGATGTGTAGTTTGAAGGATAGGGCAGAATCAAGGGTTATCACAAGGAAGTGGACTTGTGAGACTGGGGAGAATGTGGAGCCATTGACCGTGATAGATGGGTCAGATGAAGCAGGGGAGTGGGATGGGGGAAAGATGATTAACTCTTTTTTCTCCATATTGAATTTGAGGAAGTGGGAGGAGAGAAGACACTATGGGGTCCTAGAAAGCAGAGAGTTGACATCTGTGCCAGAGATGTAGATTTGGGTGTCATCAACATACAAATGGTACTGGAAGATATGTGATGCTATGAGTTCACCGAGGCCAAGGGTATAGAGAGAGAAGAAGGCCTAGGGCTGACCCTTAGGCCATGTTCACACGGCTTATTTCGGCGCGGATTGGAGCCGTACTGCGCGCCGGATTTGCGCTTCAGTACGGCTCCAATAATTACGGTAATCCACAGTTCTCATAGAGAACACTGGATTCCGTTGCTCCTCCCCGCTCGGCGAATCCGCCAGGCGGGGAGAAAGTGACATGCACATTATCCAGGCGCAACACGCGCCGTGGATAATGCAAGTCTATGGGGCCGGCGAGCAGCGCCGCCGCGCCCCCCCGGCCCCCCCTGGCCCCACCCCTTATTCAAGCCGTATTGCGGGCGGGATCCGGCCCGCAATTACGGCTTGAATAAGCCATGTGAACACGGCCTTAGGGGACTCCAACAGGAAGAGGGCGAAGGGAAGAGATGAAATGAGAGATGCTAAACATCCAATCAGAAAGGTAAGAGGTGATCCAAGAAAGAACCAAGTCCGTGATGCCAAAGAAAGAGAGAATTTGTAAGAGTAGTGAGTGATTAACTGTACCAAAGACAGAGGACAAATCTAGCTAAATAGCTGCACACCTCAGATAAAAGGTCCTATAAAGAAAGACATAATTGCAAATAACAAAATATGTCGTGACCTAATATTCTCCATAATGATCACCATAGACCTTATCCCAAAGTCAATTAAAAGTGTCTGCAATAAAGCAATTAAGGAAAAATTTATAAAGTGCAATAATAAATCTACATAAAGTGACAACTACTTAAAGCCAAAATAGTACAGAACTAGGAAATTGCTGACCACAGTAGCACTCCTGATCCCCAATCTCCTAATCTGGAATATTAAGTATAGTTTTGAGCTCGCATTAATAGAAAGGATGCTCAGGAGTTGAAGAAGTTACAAATGGTGCATCAAGGTTCTTAGTTATGAGGTAAGAATGGAAGAATAACATAAATTTAGTTTTTGAGAAGAGATACTTATGGAGAGAAATTATTCATTTCTATATACGTGACCCCCAAAAAATATGATGAAAAACTGTTACGTATAAAATACCCTCAAAAGTCAATGTGACGTTTCCCTCATCTAGAGACAAAAAATGGTCAGTCTCCAGAAGCAACAAGCCTTCTAAACTATACGAACTGTGAATCTGTGGAATAGACGCCTCAGGAGCCGGTCTTAGAAGGAACAGGTGAGGGCTTCGAGAAAAAGTTTAGACAATTTCTTAGGCTAAATAACACTTTTGCAGACATGTAGAACTTTTGTTTGAATATTGAGCCACTCTGATCACCACTTGGGGTCTAAAGTAATTTTTTTCTCTTGGTTTATGTGTTATGGGGGGTAATTTAATGTTCCTCTTGATCACACTTCTGCCTTTTATCTACGTTCCTTCCCATTTATTGGATGAACTTAATGAAAATATTGAAATATCTTTAGAAGTCCATCTGTTTTTCCAGAACATCCCATGATACACAGCTAATTTAGCATCATGGGAAATCCAATTTGACTACACCTGCACTGTGAAAAGTTGCTCATTCTTTCCCTGGTGTGCTATATTCATTTCTGACAGGTGGTGTATCATGTCAGATTGCATTCTGTTCTGCATAGCACGAGACGTATCCCATATGTTTCTTGACTTGAATTTGTTAATCCCACACATTTGGAACAATGGGAATTGATAGCTACCTGAGCACTTCAACAATTTATTTTAACCCAGAGAATAATCCATGAGAAACACAAACCTTTATGGCCTTTTGAAGTAATAAAGGGTCGTGCCGAATATCGCTGTCTCAGTAGTTTTGATGTCGGCCTAAATGTGTCTTTAATAAAAATTGTTCAGCATTATCATGGAGGAGTAAGTGGAGATGTTTTGTTTATCCCACACTAAAGCTGTCTGGATGTGATTACTTTTTAACAAAACTAAGGCCAGAGCTTCATCAGAGCAAATCCGAAAACAAAGAATTAGGACGGGTACAGCATACAGCTGTGTCACAAAAGGGGCCGGAAGCAGAGGCTGAAATCTCAAGATTTTCTCCTGTTGTTGAAGTGTTTATTGGAAGATCATGAATGGGACATAGGAAATGTGGATGAAAGAGCAGAGAGAGAGAGAGAAAAAAAAACATTGACATCGAAGGATACTTTGATCTTTTGATCCAGCCACTGCTGCAGGGCAGATTTTTAAGGATTGCTAGGAATACAGAAAAGACCTCAAGATTTCCATTTTTAGAGTACAGCATAATAATTTGGTGTAAGTACCGAGATGTTATTCCAGCCCAAAAGTCCTAACTATAGTTGTAGATCTCAGGCCAGAGGGCAGGGAGGATCTATTTCCGCAGCAGATTTGGAACACGTGGTCATGTTCTTATATTTTCTTGTTATATATTAGATAACATATTTATATATTGTGGCAGAGCGACCTCTGATAGTCGCATGTTTCTGCCACTACAGGGTGTGTAGCTGGAGACTTGCAAACAACACGCCACCAAAGGTACCTGGTCTTGGTGGGATAGGAGCCAGCCATATGTATTGTCAGCCACACTAAGTGCTTGGCAACTGTGCATAATTACTTTGGCTTTTCAGCCATTCCTGGGTCGGCTCTTATTGGGAGTAGATAATGTGTTGGGTGGGTGTCTACTCCCCGTGTTCCAGGCCAGGTCTTGGACACATCTCTGGAGGCCTATAAAAGCCTGGGACTACAGGTGTTCAGGGGGCATGGCCTGCTAGCTGGCAGTGCAGCAGAGGAGCTGGAGAGAGGCTCTTGCCCCCAGAGGCTTGAGAGAAGCCGGAACAAGTGAGGACTGGTAATGTGTTTGTGGTGCATTGGCGATAGGTCTTGACTACACATTTGAGAGGGACATTATATGTTTAGGTAGTGACTAGACGGCCTGAGGATTTATTTTGTTGTGTTATGTTTCTGTACGTTGTTTTCCCATGCCTCAATAAAGCTGGCTGAGGCCAGTTGAAGACAGAAGCCTGTGTCAGTGTGCCTATACCGTTTACGAAAGACGGCGATCCGAGAGCTAAGTACCCCCAGAATGGTCCAAAATGGCATACAGACGTGAGTGAATCATCACAATATATATATATATAGTGGTGGGGCGGTTTCGGTAAGTGTCATGTTTCTGCCAGTAGACTGTGTGAAGCAGAAAAATTAACCTTTATGCTGTAAATATGAGATTTGGAGAACAACCTGTTAAGGAACAGGGAGAAGTTCTACTCTAATCCAGATATTGACTGAATTAGGCTCATTAGGTGCCATCCGGGAAAGTTCTTTAACAAAGATATGAACTCTGCAGAGAGGTGTTGCTTCTATTCTGGATAACAAGTGCTGCTAAACTGTGAAAGTTAGGACCATAGGACACTATGATTTGACAATGGTTAGTGAGGGAGATTAATGTTAGAGCATAGATGGTCCAGAATTTGTGTTGTATGTATTGTATGTATGTTGACCTGTAACTATGTGTTGAATGGCAAATGAAGTTATTAAGTTATTAAGTTTTAAACCTAACCAAAGTGTTAGGTATAAAATTTCCTCACTCTTTCTGGTTATGCTGTGGGTAGTTCTATAGCAGCGATGGGCATATCAGCTCCGTATTCCCAGCTCTTATAATCACACTGACATGACTGCAGGAAATGTAATCTATAGTGCAGAAAGCTACAGAGACTCAAAGTAAACTATCCAAGTAATTAATCTCCTTTGTTTGTTAGAGAATAACACACTCTGTTATCAAGCTACAGTCCTGCTGACATCACTCTCTGTTCTTTGTCCAGTCAGGACGGGAGAGCAGGATGGTAACCAGAGAAACTTCATGTGCACTCAGAGCAAATAAAATCTCTTTTATCTCCTGATCAAAGTAATATAAAAAAACTAATGTTTTTGGAAAAAGTCTTGAATTAACGGTCCCTTCATGTGAAAGCTAATCTTTGTAGTGAGACAATTCCTTTAAAGGGACAGTGTTACAGTATTTTTATGGACTTCTCCCTTACAGGTGAGCTAAAACTCTACACTATACAAAACATTAGACCCTTATGATGTTTACGTGGATCGTCCATTCTATAATCAGTTTCAGCAGGTGTGACCAACAATCTTATGCACGGTGGGACACTTGAAAAGAAAGATAAGGTATGTTGGATTTCAACAAACCAGGTCCTTTGGCCCCATTATGTTGGTTTCTATGAGTGGAATTACACTACTCACAAAATGTTAGTAATATTTGGCTTTTGGTTGAAATGTCAAGGTAAACATAAAATTTCTTAATTTTTTTAAATGCACCAAATGAGTCCATTTCATAACTTTAGATTGCACATGTCCAACTGTTCAATGTTTCAGTACTTTTTGCACAATTTGCTGATCTCTAACAAGAAGATAAATGGCAAAATTCACAACGGTGTTTGATCCCTGAATTGTCTAATAAATTTCTAGGATCAATTTGAATTTAAACAATCCTCCTCATCATGCTGTTCACATTTTGACATTATAAGACCAAGAAAACAGTCTCATCAGCAGGTTGTATCAGAGATACAGTACATTGAGACTGGAAGAGTCACAGAAAGGCAAAGATGTGGCATACTGATGACCGCTTCATTGTAAGCAATGCCCTTCGGAATGCGATGGTGAATGCCACACAACTCCAGGGACATTTAAGGGAGGTGAGAGGCACCAAGTGTCATGTCCGACCATTCGTAATTGTTTACATCAGCCTGGTCTGGACGACCAGCAAGGCAATACATGAAAGGCCAAAGCTGGCCAGAGCAGCTGTTTTTTTCACTTGTAGAGATGAGGGCTGAGAAGTGATGAGCGATTGTGTCAACTGTCGTTATCGATTCGATAGTCGATATCGGCAATTATCATGACGATATCAGATAGTCGATAACAGATTATCGCCGATGACCATTAAAGTCTATGGGAGAGGAACAACACCTTCATTCTTACACCCAAACAGGGCTGGAAAAGCTGGAATTAACATCCACAACAGTAAACTGGATACATCTTATGCAACACACAGGTTATAAAAGTCACAGAAAAAAACTGACAGACTATTCGCTACCCCTGTCTTGTACCACAGCATGACCCTTAAAGCTGCATGACCCACAAATTAAAAAGTGCCAGAAGGCAGTATTACTTGAACCATCATTTATTTGAACTGGACATTGACTATACCTGTCCTGGGCCACAGCATGAGCCCCAAACCTGCATGACCCCAGATTAAAAAAGTGCCGGAAAAAGGAGTCTTTCAACCACCATTTTAGTTGAACTGGACATTGACTATACCTGTCCTGTCCCACTGCATGACCCTTAAACCTGTCTGACCCACAGATTAAAAAGTGCCGGAAAAAGGAGTCTTTGAACCACCATTTTAGTTGAACTGGACATTGACTATGCATGTCCTGTACCGTAGCATGACCCTTATACCTGTCTGAGCCACAGATTAAAAAGTGCAGGAAAAAGGAGTCTGGACTGGGAGGACGAGGAGGTAAGATTGCTAGATGCAGGTTGCATTAACCACTGAAGGACAGATTGGCGACTATGTTCGTTACTTAGATTCACAGGGCCCTGACCCAGCGATGACAGGCCTGACGGTCCTGCAACCGATGATCTGCTGGCATGCGTGTTGTCGCCAGCACTGGAAGGAGCACCTTCTCTTGTACCTCTACCTCCATGTCCTACACCCCTCTTTGCTCGCTTACCACCTGCATTTCGCTCCATGTTCAGAAAGATAAAAATTTAAAAAGGTATGGAAGAGTTTTTGACCATTTCTTATTGAAAGACAGCAAATCATAGCTATTCCTTAATCCCTCTAATTTCCAACAGCTAACTAGGATTAGAAACAGAATTGTTTCTATCGAATACCTGTGAAATGCGGTCTGGTGGAAGAACCGTAAGACCAAATCAACAGTGTTCTTCCTTCAGTCCCAGGGATTTACAACTGCCCAGTAGGACTAGGAATTGATAGTTTTCCACAAACTTTCATACAAGTGCGCTATCTGCGCCAAATTGAGATTCCCCGAGCGCAATAAAACTATTCACGGATTAGAAATTGCGTTTTTTGTAGCAATGACAAATGAGAACAGTTACTAGAACATTTTTCTATCAAAATTGACGTACAACGTGGCTATTTGAAAAAAACTAGGGCCGCACCATGTGCAATACAGCTATTTAAAGGTTATTTGGATAACAAAAGGTGGTTTTTGCACCAATGAAATACACCAACAGTTACTATAAAATTTCTGTATCCACATTTAATGACAAGGTGGCTCTTTGAAAAATACTGGGACGCACAAAATAAAAGGTACAATTTCACCTCAGGTGCGAGGTGAGCTGGCAAAAAAAGTGGTACAAAAAATGCCATTTCAATGCAGGTTCAAAGCAGAGTCTGGGCTGCACAATATGCACCCTCCTTTCAAAAGCCTGTCTGTCTGTCCTTAGGCTATGTTTACACTTGTGTCATTGTTGCTGTTTGTAATGGAAACAAGGATGCATTGCTGAATCTGTCACAATACAAATAGCACTGCTGTCTGACAGACCCCATTGACTTATAATGGGTTCCATTGATACCTATCATGGTTTTTGTTGTTTTTACAGCAGTCATGCCATGCTATTATTACTATCAAAATCTAGGGCTATGTTCACATCTATATCTGAGCTTCAGTTTGGGGCCTCTGTCTCAGAAAAAGAATCATGCAGCGCTATTGGTTCCATTCCCATGACACCATGACAGAAAACTGACAGACTCTCTTGAATTCAATGTGATCCATTAGGCACCGTTAGGGTATGTTCACACGGCTTAATTGCGCTGATTGGCGCGTACTCCCGCGTATTCGCCGCAAGTAATTGACATGTCAATTATCTCCCCTATGAGAACTATGGATCCCCGTAATGATTGGGGTGCATTTCGCTCGTATTAGAGCGCAGTACGCTCGCAATACGTGGCGAAATGCGCCCCAAAATAAGTCATGTGAACATACCCTTAGTGTCTTTCATGCAATTAAACTGGCGCCGCCTCTGTGACGGAAGCTCCTTACAGAACCTCCAATACAAATGTGAACCAGACCTGAGATCAGCAGTGTAGTCTCCAGACGAGTTGAACTAAACCTTATTTGTATTGATTGTTTATTTTAAAATCATTGGATATTTAGGGCGACATGTATGAAACTTGGCGCTGAAACGCCAGGTCTAAATTGATATAGAGGAGTGTGTATGAAAGAGTGTTATACGTCAAACATTGGCACATACTGTTATGCACCAAACTTCGTCTTAGCCATGGCATGGATTTGTATAGCAGATGTGCACCAAACTGTAGCTTATCCTTGGTGCATTTTTGGCATCGTGTCTAGTGCAAACTGCGCCAAGTTTTGGCATTCGACTGTTCATACATCTGTTGGACAGGACTACGATGTTTTTTTTGGCTCAAATTATGCCAGAAAACTGGCCCAGGCCCATTTATACATTTCGCCCTTAGGGTATGTTCACACGATGTACTACGGCGCGTACAGTACGCGCTGCAGTACATCGTGTGTTTCAGGAGCTCGCGCTAATATACGCGTACTCCCGCGGCACGGGTATGGGGGGGTGGGCCCATAGACATGCATTACTCACAGCGCGTATTTGCCGCAAATAATTGATATGTCACTTATCTCCCCGCGCGTACAATACGATCGTATTATACGAGCGGGGAGAGGAGGTGTAATCCATAGTTCTCTATGAGAACTATGGATTACCGTAATTTCGCCGCGCATCTCGCCCGTATTAGAGCGCAAATATGCGGTGAAATGTGCGCCGAAATTACTCCGTGTGAACATACCCATAATATAAGAGAACAATAATAAAAAATATACTTTTGCAAACATTAGGTTGTTTATCTTGTAATGCAACAATCTTATAATATGGAGCTAATACCATAGCTTGTATCATCGTCTACTTTTTTGTATAAATAACAAGTGTAGGTCTATGGCAATGGTTACAAAAGGAGAGATTTTATATTTGTCCAAATACAGTTGTTCCCAAAAATCCTGTTATCACTGCAGTAGACACAAAACTTTTTTTTACCTTTTCAAGTGAGTCCAGATTCATATATGGAAATTTAGCTGGAGGCAAAAAACATTTCTGGTTCTGTCAAAGTGCTGGAGACTGGTAAATCCTCCTCAGGTATTGAGTCGGCAGCTAATAATAGTTTGTAATATTCATCCTCTCCATCCAAAACTTTGATTTGTCTTAATGAAAAAAGGGGAATATAGTAAGTTACAGAAAATGATATAATGACCAAAGATTTCAAAATTTCTTAAGTAGCGAGAAACTTCCTAATTCCTTAAAACAGCCAGATTGCCCTTATTATAAAGTTTTCATGAACTTCTTATATTTCTCTTCATTAACAATTTGTGAATTGTATTTTTCAGAAACATTTCCATTTTTGTCAATGGACTCCGTCTGGTTTTGTTACTCAGTTCTATATAAATAATGGAGCTGAGATGCATTACCAGTCACAGCCATTGGTTATTTATGATTGGTGCTAAATCTCTCTTTTCAGTTCCCTAACTGTACTAATTCGATACAATCCCAAATGCAAAGGTGATAAACCACATGAACTATAGGATGTAACTGATGCTTGCAACTACGTATATTTAGAACAGTTCTTTGCCTCTGAGTTGATGAATTATGAATTTAATTGTTTTCAGTGATTGGTAGTAAAAGGCTTCTGGCATTGTGTCTATAAACTACTACAAACTAATCACAGAGTAAAATGTCATTACATCTAAATTAACCAATACAATTACCCTATTAAAGATAGCAACAATGTTCAAGCATTTCATTGAAGTTTGATTTTTTTTAATGAATCCAAACATCCAACATACATACATTTATCAGGATTTTTAGACAGATATGCAAACGTTCTACGGAAGGTAGCATTTTTGACTATTCAGTTGCTGGACAGCTCCCTTTGGTTTTGAGTTTCTTCAGTGTCTTTATATCTTTAACCTACACATTCTATAGCACAAAATTGGTTCAATCTCTATAAATGGATTCAATCTCTATAAATGGGTTCAATCTCTATAAGCCATAGCGTTGCCAAGAATAATAGGAACCATACACATAGCTCTCTATAGGGGTGAATAAGAGCACCATAGACAACTAAATGCCCTCCTTTTTCTTCATGAATAATGGTAGTAAAAATAGGTTGTCAAGAGAGAATCTGTTTTATGTAGTCAAATGAAGGTCAAGCAGTAGTTGACAATTTCACGGAATTGTGTACAGCAGAATTTAATCAATTCAGACGATGAGATCAATTAATAGGAAGCTCCTGGTTCCCCATTAAAAAACCCTCATACTCACCTTCCTCTGCTCCTCTGTTCCAGCACAGTGTCTTCTGTTTACCTTGTTCTTCCTCCAAATGGGACATCACCTCTGTAGCCGCTGATTGACTACAGCAGTCACTTGCCTCTACTTACATCACTCTGAGCTGTTCACATCTGAACAGTGCTGTAAATGAAAGACAGGTGACCGCTGCCATGTAGACGTCGCATTTGGAAGAAGAACAAGGTAAACTGAAGAGCGGAAGATACAGAGCTATAATGGAGGAGCAGAGGAACATTGAGTATGTTTTTTCTTATTTTAATGGGGCTCCAGGAGCTTACTAATATTTTTTTAAGGAACTGGACAAACATATTAATATTGTATATGACAGTAGCATAATACAATACTAAGATGATGCCACGTTTCAAAGAATTGTCCAGGATGTGCTTCTGTTCCAAATACAGCGCCACTCTTTCCATAAGCTTGTAACGTATTCATATTTAAAGGGATTGTTTCACTACAAAAATTAGCTTTCAACATATAAGGAACATTAAATAAAGACTTTTTCCATATACCTTGGTCTTTTGATATTACCTTGTTCAGAAGATAAGAGAGATTTCACCTGTTCTGAGTGCACATAGTTTTCTATGGTTACCGTCTTGCTTTTGATTGGACAGAAAGCAGGAAGTGACATTACCAGGATGGAAAGCAGCTTGAGACAGAGTGTGTCATCTCAAACAAAGCATATTAATTACTTTTGATTGTTTACTTTGAGCTCTGTAGCAATCTGCACTATAGATTACATATCCTGCTTCATGTTAGTACAATTAGAAGAGCTGGGAGTATGGAGCTGATATGTGGAGAGCAGGACGGTAACCACAGATATCTGGGTGCTCTCAGAGCAGGTAAAATCTCCTTTGTCTTCTGAACAAAGTAATATCAAAAGACCAATGTATTTGGAAAAAGTCTTGATTTAACCTTCCCTACATGTTGAAAGCTAATCATTGTAGTGAAACAACCCCTTCAAGTTAATGGGGCACAAATGCAATGCAAGGCAAAAATTGTGGACAAATGTGGTGCTGCTTCTGTTAAAAAAAAAGCAAGTAATTTTTACTAATGGACACGTCTTTCAACTGTTTTAAATATGTAAATAGACCTTAATAACCTCTTTAAAAACGCAGTTCTTTTAACGTGAAAAGTCACTTATAATTTTATGCCCCCACGTTGTCCACTCCCATCAGGGAGTTAAAAATGTATTCTGTCCTTCGTGGTAGGCAAATAGTATGCTTGCCAGTGCAGCACGCACAGGGGTTATTACCTAAATTTCCCAGACTTCAGAATGGTAACACTTTGGACACCAACAGAGCTATTCCTATATCTCTGAGAGACCATAATTATGTTGAATTTTGGAAATACAAAATCCCCCTTAACCTGCTAAAAAAGTCCCCTGGTTGCCTCTTGTTTAAGTAGCTAACAGCAGAGATTAAGCATCTTCTTCATGCTTACTGATACAGTATGTATTCGCTTTTACCACCTCAGCTACATATGTAGCAAATTTGAGCTCACTTTTATAGTTGGGGGACTCTGCATGTGTTAAATAAAGTCAGATACACATCCAGGGGCCAATATTAAACAATTTCAATGTTTAAAAAATTCCCATTTTACAAAAGGTCTTCTGTTTACAGTTGTTAAAATGAGCATAGATATTTACCCAAGTTTTCTCGGCTTCCGCTTGCTCCCTTGATATTCTAGAGTTCCCTGCGGGAAGGACCAAGAACACGCTTTCAGAAGCTAAGCAGGGAGTCGTTAATTTTTAATTCAAAGTGATTTTGTGTTGAATGCAAGCAGATGCTGATAATATCACAAGTCAAAGCATAATTTTTTTGATCAAAGGGTTCAAGTGAGCCTGATGAAGCATGCATGTTGGTTTTCTTTGATAAACCACATCAATTATTCACCGTGAAAGAAGACATCCTGATATGAAAGCAACAGATAAAGGGCATAGGCACATGTTCAGCCAGTACAGTGCTAAGAGAGGGGATGGAGAGTTGGGCTGGTACAATGGAGGAAGGAGGGAAAGGTTGAAGACATATTAAAAGGAGCATGCAGCGATACTCAACACCATCAAGTAAACAAGAGAGCTCCATATTTATTCAATTAAATTAAAGGGCTTCACGAGGATCCCAGGACACCGAATGAAAGAAGGAAATTAGGGCTTTTTACAAAAAAGTTGCAATAATATTATCAAAAGAAGAAACTAAGCGACTAATGGAATGTTCTATAGGAGAATTATAAATTCTTAAGTAAAATGTATAGAGACCTTGATTTAATCTTTTGAGGGGGAGATACAATTTCATCTGCTCTATACGCATTTTTTGAATTAATATTACTGCCTTCTGCTTGCTAAATTATATCTCATCCTTGTAATTCTTGCATTTCTTTATGTTAGTGACTGCTGAACAGAAATACTGGAACTTGATCAAACATTGGGAAATCCTGAAATTCAGTTAATTTGCAGTGCATTATGCCCAATCACCCACCTTAACCTTATATTGGCCTTACATAGTAGATGAAAGTTATCTGAACCTGCTAGAGTTCACTGATGATCTAATATGTATGGGGTCAGCCTAGTTGTCCAGGGGAATAAAATAGATTATACGTGTTAGATTCTTTGTTCCCCTGGCGATAAATTAATACTAATAGTGCATGATAGTGACTTAAACCTCTCTTATAATTGAAATAAACATGTATGCTTGATTTAATCTGTGCATGCATCTTTATGGGCAGTGAGTGGCTTGTACCTGTACCTTACTTTCAATATAGCTCTGATAGTAGAGTGATCCTTGTTGTGTTAAAGAGGTTGAAAGACATTGATTTAAACCTCTCTTATAATTGAAATAAACATGCATGCTTGATTTAATATGAGCATGCATGTTTATGGTACCTTACTTTCAATACAACTCTGATAGTTGAGTGATTCTTGTTGTGTTAAAGGGGTTGTCCAGTGCATTTAAAAAAAGGAAAAAGGTGAAATGTCAGTTATTGCTAAAGAACCACCCACTGCCTGAACAGGAAGTGGGAGCCTGAAGCTGGCTATGAAGAGCCGGCTCTGCAAATGAGCAGTGGGAGATCCATTTAATACGTTGAATTTGGTTTGGTACGGAGATGGCAAACAAATGTAAAAGGCTGTGCACATCTAAAATACTTTGAAACGTAGCTGGTGCACATGAAAGGACCTTGTATTAGATGGTACGGAGATGGTACTGAGATTGCTTTGCATTTCTAACAATGTATGTATAGATCTTTAGTCCCAATAAAATTTGGTATACCGTAATTTTTTTTTTATTTGGTGTTGATCTAATTTTTTGCTGCTGGCATTGTATTATTTAAAGTATAATCTTTTTCAGTGAGGTGTGATATATTTTTAACTCTTTACTTTCTTTTTTTTACTTTCCATCCTGGGTCCGACTGACCCATCAGAGGATTTTGTAGAAGCAAAATTCTCTGATTATATTAGGACTAAACCATAGCACCTTGGAGGAGGTCGCATTTTGGGGAGAGTTGTTTCCCAAAAATATTATTAGTGATGAAATGTGTAAAATGATACCAGCATAGGCTACAGCACACTTATAATAGATATGCACTTTCTCTACACAGCTAGATTATTGGCTCTCAATCCTCTACTCCTAGTCTAAGCCTCCCCAATCTGAAACAGTCTTCATCTCCACTTACATTAATTTGGTTGTAATACAGGCTGTCCTCTGGGCTGTTCAATGTCTTGGGCTGTTGACATCGTCTTCTGGTTGTTCTCAACTTTTTTTCAAAAAACTGTTCTGAGCCTGTAATGAGAGAAGATATCATCACATTATTTTACATTATACAATATAACATTCATGTGATGTAATATACTCTGTCTAATGGGGTACTTCAATTTATTAATACAAGAAAAATTGTAAAAATCATGTGACATTTTCTTAATGAGCAAATTTAAAAAAAAAAAAAAAAACTTCCATCATGCGTAGGCGCTTTATTTGTTTATCTGCGACACGTCTTTTAATTTTTAATTATAAACTTGTGATTATTCACACTACTGAGGGAAGTGATTTATATTGAGTCCATGCAGGGAATTTGGCTGCTTTCAAACCCAGTTTGCTCCTTACAAAACCAGCTGACAAAGTTCTGGATACAAGACAGAAAACCAGGGTCAGCCTTAAAGGTTTCTCTATGATTATGGGGACACTATTGGCTTTGGTGACCCTGGGCAAGAGTAACTTGCACCAATAATTGCACATTGGGTGCCTGAACCTAAGGAAAGACAGCTGTACAGGATACAGCTTTATTACCTAGTTTATTCACTTAGCAGTTAAATGTGATCTAGGCAACTGTAAAATATGCACACAGTATGATTGAACCTTAGAGCACTTTATGGTACACCATAGGAAGGGGCCATAAGTAGGAAGTTTGGCAAATGGCACCACACGACCTAAACCAAACCCATCAGGCAGTTACCCGACAACAATGAAATAAATGCAATGTGTCTGCAGTTCCTCAATTTTTATGTAGACTAGATCTATACATAACATAACTGTAAAACAGTGTTCCTCCTTGCTTGGCAAAAACCCAAGTTAAGAAAATTTTTCGGCAGAGAGATAAAGGGGACATTTCCCCAACACGCAAAAGGGGAGTTTTTTGGTCTATATTGCGCTAAAAAAATTTTTACGTTTTTTGGAAAATAAAAAGAAGTCGTACACCAAAAAATAGGCGCATTATTGCCCGGAAAGACACATTGTAATGGCCTGAAGATGCGTGTAGCCTCCAACGAAAAGCGCCTTTTTGAGGCGCATAGCACATCGTTACAAGTGTATTTGTGTTAGGCGCATTTCACATGGGGGCATTACATATGCTTCTAATGATATGCTTTGTGCCGCGATTTGCGCTAATCGTGGCACAAAACATTTAATTGGAGTATGTAATGCCCTATGAGGCACATGTGCAGGACAAGGCCCTAACCTATTGTAAAAGGTAATGCGCCTACACTTTTACACTTGTAATTTATGTGCTATGCCCCTCAATAGGCGCATTTTGTTATGGAGGCGCACGCGATATTTTTAGGGCATTGTTTTTATATGCAGGTATTCCTGACGCCAGATTTTTCATAGGGTCGGACTTTCTGGGGCACTTTACACTTATTTAATGCTCAAAAAAACTGACGTAGCACCGCCAATTTTCGGACATCTTGCCCATAATGTTTCATGCCTGCCCCTTTCCCCGACTATTATGAAACTAGGACTTTTATTACAAAAATGGGGCATTTCAGGTGTCTGAGGGATTAAACATGGCATACAGATTATATCAGGTTTGCCTGAAGCCACTGATTGTGGCCAGATGGGACATCCACGGCTGCCTTTAAACACTTTGCTAATTGCAAATTTGGAGGGGAGAGAAAGATGGATCACTTGGATTTTAAGGTTATGTCTACACGGAAGTGGACAAAAAACGACCTGATAACCAAATCCTAAAATTTTTTTGTGTTCTTTGCAGAAATGCAGAGCATTAGATTTGCTATGTATTTCTGCAAAAAAACGTCCGCCACTTTACCTAGACTCCAATAAATGTTCATGTTTCATAAAACCACCAGCAAATAAAACGAGCAGAAAAATGGCGTTCTGTGGTGACAACAGAACGTGTTTACTATAGAAGTCTATGGGACCTCTGTTCAGTTATTTTTTCAGCGTTTTTATAAAACAAAAAATGCTGAAAAAACGGAAGTTTTAGTGTGCAATGGAGACATAGCCGAACATGCCTGATTATTGTGTTCTTACAGGAGATAAACCATCATCCAAGTAGTCTAACAGTGGCCTTCTCCCCGCTGCTCACTTAGACACACTTCATCACACAAATCCAAGGTGCTACCAGACTGCTACTGTATGGGATGGTGTCGGGAAAGATAGGAGAAACGTTTGGGGGTTAGATGAGATGGGTGACTTAGCATATACCCTGTTTCCCTGAAAATAAGACAGTGTCTTATATTAATTTTTGCTCCTAAAGACGAGCTAAGACTTCTTTTTAGTGATGTATTTTTTTTTATTTCTATGAACATTAAGCACATTTATTGTTGAACAAAACATCAACATGTATTACATATACAGTAGTGAGATTCATCACAAACATCAGCAGAAGCAGCCAAACTCTGAATTTCATATCTAAAAATGCACTAAGTCTTATTTTCGGGGGTATCTTATTTAGGGTGCGAAACAAGTGTTTATCTATTGTAAAGGCTAAATGGCCAGATTAAATGAATAACTCTTATCTATCTATATGGCGGCAAATTATTGTATCATGGGGGTGGGGGGGGGGGGGGGGGGTCTCATGGAACAGGAATGAGAACCAGGGGGTGGGGTGGGATTATGACAGTGGGGGGGGCCGGATTAGAGGGGGCGGCAATTCATTTAATAATTCGCTGGAAGATTAGACAATTATGCGTTACTAAAGCATTTATCTTTTTGATAACATGGTACAAACAATGATTTTAAGATGCGCGCGAACACACACACACAGCGAGCGAAATCAAAGGAGGGGGAGGATGACATCATTAACATCCAATTACAAAGATAAGGGCTTTCATCCAGATACAACATGATGTACTCCAGTATGTCATAGTACCTAAGCGAAATTCGCTGTTATAACACTACGATGGTCCGCATGAAGGTCTAAATTATTATTTTTTTTTAATTCTTTTACTAAAACCATTACCAAATATAGTTAGGTCCATATACTGTAATATCTTGGACTAAACCATCGGCTACAAATTTATTTTTTGATATGGCAGAGGGGACCAGGTATGAGCCCAAGAACAACGTTATAGCTCGCCATATAACGGACATACAGTCTACACACACCTTGCAAGTTTTCATCACGGCGTGACCTATCCCACATTAAATCACTACACATTTCAGCCCTTACCTATGTTGCCCCCACGAACATTGTTTCTCTTTAATATACATACACGCGCAACCACAAAGAATTGGACACAAACATAAATAATTGTAAATAATTGTTATTTTCTAATACATAGGTGAAAACCCTTATGTTGAGCAATGACGCCTGACCCTTAGATGCTCGAATGGACATCAAGATGTTGTTTCCCTGAAATCCTTTTTAATGCTCAATTGGTTGAGATCAGGGATTAACTGACCATTCAAGATATTCCACTTCTTTTGTTTTAATAAACGCCTGGTTTTGTTTATATCTCTTCTTATCTTTTGGGTCATTGTCCATCTGTATTAATGAAACACCGACCAATCAGTATGCTGTATTTGGCTGTATTTGAGCACTCTGCACTGAGAGTCTCTGAATACTTAGAGATTCTATCCCAGGCCAGCTTCTGTTCGCTGTGTCACATCGATAATAAACACTATAAAGCCGCGGTGCCACTGAGCGCCATGCCATGCCCAAGCGCCATCACACTGCCTCCGCCGTGTTTTACAGATGGTGTGGTAGGCTTTGGATCATGAGCTGTACCATGCCTTGCCATACTTTTTTCTTTCCATCAATCTGGTCCAGGTTGATCTTGGTTTCATCTGTCCAAATAATATTATTCCAGAACTGTGCTGACTTTTTTAGATTTTTTTTAAATTTTTTTTTCAAAAGTCCATTCTAGCCTTTTTATTCTTGAGGCTTATGAGTATCTTGCACTCAGGCAGTGAACCCTTTGTATTTACTTTCATGCAGTCTTTTCTTTATGGTAGATTTCAATATTGATACACCTACATCCTGGAGAGTGTTCAGAGACATACTGTGTGTTCAAATACAGCCAAATACAGCCAAACTGATTGGTCGGCGTTACATAATACAGATGGACAATGATTCAAAACATAAAGCCAAAACAACCCAAGAGTTTGTTAAGCAAAGAAGGGGAATATTCTTGAATTCGCCAAGTCAGTCACCTATCTTCAACTCCAATTTGAGCAGACATTTCACTTGTTAAAGACTTAACTTCAAACAGAAAAGCCCGCAACCAAACAGCAACTCAAAAAATGCTGCAGTAAAGGCCTGGCAGAGCATTAAAAAGTGATAGGACCCAGCGTCTTGGTGATGTCCATTGAGTTCAAGACCTCAGGCATCATTGCCAACAAAGGGTTTTTCCAACCAAGTATTAGAAAATAACATTTTTATTTACAATTAATTAATTTGTCCAATTACTTTTTGTCCCTCTAAAAACAGGGTGGCCCATGTTAAGGGGCTGAAACTCCTAAACCCTTCATCCAATTTCAATGTGGATACTCTCAAGTGAAAGCTGAAAGTCTGAACTTAAAGGGGATGTATCGCTTCTTTCATCAGTTGTGCTGTTTTCCTTGAAGCTTTATGCCCTCTACTACCTGAAATCCAGGGCAATCTGTTCCCTCACAGCTGTGGGTGTTTCTTATTGAAGGGGATGACATCAACCCCCTCTACACTGTCATAGCTGGCTCCAGTTTGTCCCCCCGTCCCCTTCCACAAAACACTGTCCTATCCCTTTGCAGTCTTATTTTGTAAAAGCTGTTTACATTCCACAGGCCTCATTCCAGTCTAGACAGATCTATCCTATGAACTCAGCACTGATCTCTCACAGCTGGAGTTTTTGCTCAGTTGAATACCATCCATAGCACAAAGCATCTGTCCGCGCGCTTCATGTTTACATTAGGGCCACTGACGCACAATTCTGCTGTTTTCTGATTTATGTCAGTAGTCTGCAGTGGGTCAATGAGGAGCAGTTAGCTGTATAGGAGTGAAATGAGAGAGTGTAAGTTCGCCCCTTAAACAGCAGGAGCATTAAGCACCGTGGCACAAATGTGCTGTTTTCTGATTATAGAGACAGCTGCAGTGTCAATGAGGGAGGCAATGCCTAGCTGTATAGAGTGTGAAATGTTGTCGGCCCTAATTCTTGCAGTGTTAGAGATGCCAGAATGCAAGCTCCCCATGATAACGCCTCCCGTGGGGCAGAACAGAAAGTAAATTATTAAGCCCTCAAGCTAAATGAAATGCAAGAGGATGGATCCGACTAGCACCTGGAGAAGTTTGTTACAGAAAACGAAGGAAAAGGAATAAATGTATAACAAGACAGCTTTACTAATGACATCCAACTGCAAAGCTGCTTGTTTTCACTGTCCTCTTATTCTGAAGACCATTGAATGAAATTATACAACCCCTTTAATGTCCATATCCATTATATCACTATAACTTGAATATATTTCAGTAGACCGGTAAAAAACAAAATTTGTGTCAGTGTCCAAATATATATGGACCTAATTGTAAATGCCATATAAATGGATATTAATGATTGTCAATAAAAAACATTTATTGCATTATGTTCTAATAAATAAAATGTTTGAACTGTGCCTCCAAGTCTAATTTAGACTTCATGGGGCTCGAACTGGCCCACAGTGCTCTCCTGAGCAAGATCGGCCATTGAAAATAGCAGGCCTGTAGGTGCTTTTCAAGGAGAAAGGCAGACAAAGAGAGGCAGAAAGCAAAATGTGCCCAAAAATCAACTCCACTGGTGTTCCAAAGCATGTTCTATTTTGCAAAAAAAAAAAAAATCCACATGCCTCAAATATGAAAAAAACAAAAAAAATATGTATGCAGACTTTCAGAAATTGATGAAGACTTTACAGCAATCCCTATACAGCCCCATCACATAGGCCAAGGACAAAAAAAAGTGAAACGCTAACAAAAGCTGTAAAAATGCTAAGTGCTTGTGTGAATTCAGCCTTATAGTTTCCTTTTGCCCAATTATAACATTTAAGATGAATTTTATTAACTTAAAGGCATTTGCAAGCTTTCTGGTCTTAGCTATATGTCTGAGTACTTGACACTAGCAAGGTTGCAGTTCCAAAGGATTTAGCAAAGAACTGGAGTGGCCGTGGCAGGGGAATAGCAAAGATTTCTGAGGGAAAGTATATTAACGATTTGGGCCAGTATTTTTAAACGCTACAAGAAATTCTCCTTTAAGCCATATATATGATATCATCTTCAGGGCTATTAGTAATAGCCTCCAAGGTCTGTACTAAACCTTTATACTTTCCCTGAACACCTTCTAAGTTTTCCTTATAAATTAGATGATAGCACATGTTAATTATATTTTGATATCATATTAATATTCTTATTTATCCATAGCATGCAATTTTGATTATGTTCTCATTACTTTTGATCTTCATTCCTTAAATTACATTAAGCAGCAGAGCCTTCCTATTCAAAGTTTTATATTACGTATGATTAGTGCTGGAGGCTAAATCATATCGGAAGCAGCAATAAATTCCATCATAACATTGAAACAAGTTCATTAGCAAAATTTTGATACAGCCAAACAGCCAAAGGTTATTAGAGCTCATCTTCTGACCGCTTTCTCATCATGCCCACAATGATCAGTTTCTTTTGATAGAGATCACTATTGATAAAATCAAGACCTGGCAGTCACATCTGGGCCACCAAATTAGGTATGTGGCCGGTTGACTTATAAGCTCTGTGATATTGTCCTGTGTGTGGCCTTGACACAAGCATAAAATTATCTACACCAATTTTTTCTTTGAAATGTAACTCATTCTTATTTGCAAGTAATATCAAACATGGTAAGCAGAACACGGGGGCCTATGTACTGGGTGCCACATAAAGGGTTATAAAAGTAGTGTAGTGTGAAATAAATTAATTAAGGTGCCATTATTTCGGCTTGGTTCACATATGTGTAGGAGGTTCCGCTTGAAGCGACGTTGCATGTTCCCGTCGGGAATGATGGAAAAAAAATATTGCGGCACGTGGTGCTATTTTTCCTGTCTAAGCAATGACACCACAACAGAAACTGGACGGACCCAATGTAATCACGCCTAAAACATAAACTTTGCTCATCATACAATCATATATATTGTATTTGTTTTAAAAGAACTTTAAAGAAAATATATTTTGCAGAGGGCTGATGAAATGAGTCATAAGACTGTACTATCTAGATTTAGGTCTATAAAGCATGTTTAGATAGTTTAGTCTATGAAATGCATGATGTTGCTGTAACTGCACACATGTAGATAATAAGTTACTTTTTTTAAGAGAGCTTAGCTAATAATCAGGTGATGTGCTTTTTTATAAAAAATATTCTTTTACTAATTAAGTAAATTCTGCCAAATATGAATCTGATTGGCCAGTAACACTTTGTGTATACAACTTAGCTAATTAACATTCCTAATATTTAATGAGTTTTAGTCAATAAAAAGAGAATCCTGAGGCTCATGCCCTGAGACACCTCATTAAAGGGGTTGTCTCCCTACAATCAGGATAGCTTTTCAACATTAGAGGAACACAATGAAGACGTTCCAAAGTATATTGCTTTGATAATTTTTTGTGTAAGGGAACTACAAGTTGATTTTATCACATTCTGTTGCTCTCTCTGTCCCCAGAGTGACCAACCTGTTACTTCTCCCCCACTGCTGTTTTGTTCTATCTGATAGCGATGATGACATCATCACACAGGTCCGGGCCCCCCAGGCACGAGCACTAGGGTGTCTGGACAGTGTGATTATTGTTATCTGATCTTTCAGTGGAGACACAAGCCCTTAATTACCTGCTGTTTACTTTAACTCAGAAGCTTCCCTGGTCCTGAACAGCATGAGATTTATCTAATTGAGTCAGAGGTCTGAATACAGATCTCAATAGATGCTATTAAGGACAAAGCTTGACAGGAAGTGGACAGAGCCAAGCAGCCATTATTTCATTTCATGATCCCCCGTAATGAAACTTTGAGATGAGACAACCTCTTTAAACCCACACCAGTGTATGTGTCTTCTGTCTCCCCCCAACTAGGTGGGGTCCTAGTCGGTAAAAGTTTCCTCTTCTCTAGGAAGAAATTTAAATGGGTTTTCTCACCTTGGTGTTTCACAGAGTCGGCTCTTCATAACCCACTTCAGGCTCCTACTTCCTGTTCCGGTCTAACACCCGACCAACAACACCAAACGGGGGGGGGGGGGGGGGGGGACTATTCAACGGTTCGCTGAGATATCTAGGCGTGGGTCTACTTCAGCAGTCACTCAGAGGGGGGAGGCGGGAGGTCGTCTTCACAACTAAATTTTCCACGCTCGCCGGAGTGGGGGGGGGGAGGGGGGGTGCGGGATTGCTGCAACAATCCTCTACAAAACGAATTAATGATCTTTCATCTCGTCGCTGAGCCTTTGTATGGGGGGGGGGCGCTAATAGTAAAAAATCAAATACTAGCGAGCGTCAAAGCGCAACTAAAACTAAAGAATTTCAGTTATAGCGAAGTTATATTAATATATATGGGGTAAACAAAATACAAATAAAAAAATCCAAAACAAAAAAACAAACACACAACAAACAAAACACCACAAAGCCACGAGACACACAATAACTAGTCAAAAAACTATACAAGAATAACTAAGACCTGAGTAAAAACAATATGATTGCCTGATGGGAGGGGAGAGCGCGACTATATCACGTAACTTACTCTCCTCTGAGAGATGACACATATTTAATAACTGGAGAACATAGATTGGTGGAGGTGTGGGGTCGAAATTCATGTTTTCACAACTATAAGATAAAGTTAACCAGCATCTATTAATATTCTGTTATCAGATGAAATCTGAGCATTACACTATCTCTTAAATCTAGGAGATGGGTGGAGAGGTCGCAGCACACAATACATCTCAAACGAAGAGAGAGGGGTGTTCCGAATAAGCTGGTGTTTGATATATTTATTTTGTAGTTTTTAAAATACAGTTAAAGGCTAATACTCTATTATTAATGATTAAATACTCTAACACCCTCCCAATGTTTTTTTTTAATTTTTGATAATTGTATTGATTTGTAGATAATTATTTTGAATTTTATTTGAATGAAATTAAGGATTTGATACAATAGAAAAACAGAACTTAATATTTGGCACAGAAACCTTTGTTTGCAATTACAGAGATCAAACATTTCCTGTAGTTCTTAATCAAGTTTTTACACATTGTAGCAGGTATTTTGGCACCACTCCTCCATACAGATCATCTCTATACCTTACAGGTTTGGGGCTGTCGCTGGGCTACATTGAGTTTCAACTCCAAAGATCAGGTCTGGAGACTGGCTAGGCCACTCCAGAACCATAAAATGCTTCTTACAGAGCCATTTATTATAGGGCTGTGTGTTTCAGATCATTGTCTTGCTGGAAGACCCAGTCACGAACCATCTTCAATGCTTTTACTGTGGTATGAAGGTTGTTGGCCAAAATTTAATGATAAATGGCCCCATCCATCCTCCATCAATATGGTGCAGTTCTTCTTACCCCTTTGCAGAAAAGCATCCCCAAAGTATGGTGTTTCCACCCCCATTCTTCATGGTTGGGACGGTGTTCTTGAGGTTGTGCTCATCCTTCTTCCAAAAATGTCGAGTGGAGTGGATACCGAAATGTTCCATTTTGGTCTCATTTGACCATATGACCTTCTTCCAGGTCTCCAGATGGTCATTGGCAAACTTCAAACAGGCCTGGACATGTGATTGCATGAGCAGGGCGACCTTGTGTGCCCTGCAGGATTTTAATCAGCGTAGTGTGTTACTAAAATTAATCTCTGAGACTGTGGTCCCAGCTCTATTCACGTAATTGACCAGGTCCTCCCGTGTAGTTCTGGGCTGATCCCTGATCGTTCTTAGAGTCATCCTTATCCCACAAAGCAAAATCTTGTATGGAACCCCAGACCAGGGAAAATTGATGGTCATCTTGTGTTTCTTCCATTTTCTAATAATTGCGCCAACAGTTATTGCCTTCTCCCCAAGTTGCTTGCCTATTGTCCTGTAGCCCATCCCAGCCTTTTGCTAGTCTATCATTTTGTCCCTTGTGTCCTTAGACAGCACTTTGGGGGGGGGGGGGATTTCTTGGCTATTGTGAAGTTGTAAGTGTAATTTATTGAGTGTGTGGACAAGGATTCTTTTTTATACAGTAAGCCAGTTCAAAAAAACAGGTTCAATTAAATACAGGTTAATGGAGTACAGAGTAGGATGGTGATTTCTAAAGAAAAACTAATAGGTCTGTGAGAGCCAGAATTCTTGCAGGTTGGTAGGTAATTAAATACGTATTTCATGAAATAAAATGCAAATTAATTATTTTAAAAAATCATACAATGTGATTTTTTTGTAGATTCTGTATTTCACATTTCTTACATTCTTTCGTACATTATTTGTAGGTACGAAAACTAGCACAATCATCAGTGTATCAAATACTTATTTTCCCCCTGTAGCTCTAAAGGTTTAAAGTTTGTCATTAACATAGATAAACAAGCTTCTGTGCTGGAGATTACACACATAATGGAATAACTTCACCATGGTAAGAAGGGGAAGCTGGAGAATTGAGAGCAGAGGGAGGTAGTCACCTACGGAAGCTTGTGTATACAAACAGGTGATAAGAATTCCTTTATATATTCTACCACTTGAAGAAAAATCAGAGCAGCAATGTATTTGGTAACTGTATTTATTTACCTTTGTCCACATGTTTAAAGCTAATTAATGTGGTAAGAAAAGCCCTTTAAGATAATCAATAATTTCTAATCCCATAGGTAACTGGAGATTGGACTCTGAGTATTGAAAGTCCACTTAAAGTTGTGCAATGATAGAAGCCAACAAGGATGAACTGATAGGGTAGGTTCACATGATCTATGTGTGAAAAACACAGAAAAACACATTAATTTACTTGTTGAAATTCCACACTTGTAAGTGTGGGACGATATAGGTACAGGTAATGAACAGGTGGAATCAATAGGGTTTTAAATAACGGGGTAAAACAGTAATAAATTCTAATAGGAGTTGCTTAGGCCCCCCAAATATAATAGAACCCAGGGAAAAGATGTACCCTCGGGCAAATAGATCAGGGGGTAACCAGAAGGGGTTTTATTATTATGGCGATTTAAAACTATCCAACAAAACTGGGAATCTAAAACTGAGCTCCACAAAGGAAACGGGTTTTTTGTCAATAACTAATAAAATTACCTTTGCCCAAATGGTGCAAAAAACCGACTAGGGGAAAGGCCTTCTAGACTTAATTATTGACTAATAGACCCTCAAGTAAAAAAGGGGTTTCAGGTGGGGGACCTAGGGAATGTACCAAAAAATATAATCATTTCTGTTTACCTTAAAATTAAAGATTTTTTTCAAGGAGCCACAAAAAAACAGAATTTTGGGAAAGGGGCAAATTTTTATTTGTTTTAAGGGAGGCCCTAAACCCGTATTGCCCCGGGGAAAAGGGGTGTTTTTAAAAGGCGAACAAATAATAAAGGGGATATTTTTTAAAAACACCTAGGCTACCACTGTAGAGGTACATACCTTTAGTAAAAAAAAATTAAAACGGGAAAAAACAAGTGGATAAACAGGGATGTAAAAGAGGCAATAAAAAAACAAAAAAAAAGTTTTTTCACCACTAAAACGGAGGGCATGAAAGAGGCCTAAAAGCTTAGGGAAAAAAAATAAAGTGTGTAAAATAAAGATAAAGGCAGCAAGTGGAGACGGAAAGAAATTCTATAGAAAGTAAAAACTAACCCAAAATATTTTTTAACTTATAAATAGTAAAAAAGTTTTAAAACAAAAAAATTTTGGGCCTTTGAAAAATACTGAGGGAAGACATTAAGGGCGATGAAAAAAAAGCAACCCCTATTAAACCTTTTTTTCTCCATGTATTTACTGAGGAGGATAGCTTCCTTTTTAAACAGAGGGATGGGGAAAACCCCAATTTAAAAGTTTTCTGTCAAACCCCGGGAAGAGTGCAGCTCCCGCCTTAGGAAGTTTTAAAATAGACAAATCCCCGGGTCCAGAGGGCATACCCCCAGTGCCTAAGGGAGTTTAAGTATTTCATAGATAGGCCCCTTTTCTTAATTTTTATGGACTGTCTAATAACGGGTATGCCCCAAAAGGGATTGGCGCATAGCAAAATTTTTGGGTGCTAATATTCAAAAAGGGTCAAAAAGTGACCCAAAGGAAACAACCCGGTAAGTTAACCTCGTTGTGGGAAAAATGTTTAAAGGTTTTCTCAGAGTGCACCCCGGGAGTACTCAGAAAATAAATGTATAACCTGTTCCAGCAGGGGTTATGAAGGATCGTCCTTCAGACTAATCCATCAGCTTTAGAGAATCAGTGCTAGACTGGATCGGGGTGAGGCACTGGATGTAATATATCTAATTTTTCTAAAAGCATTGATACGGTGCCACATAAATGGTTGGTAAATAAAATGAAATGGCTTGGACCGGGGGAAATTGCGTCAAGGGTAGGCAACGGCTCACTGAAAGAAAAAAAAGGGGTTAAAATTTTAAAGGGTACATACTCAGACTGGATCGCTGTTACTAGTGGGGTACCACAAGGGTCATATTGGGGCCCCCTATCCTCTTAACATTTTTTTTAAATATCTCCCCAAGATTACCAGTAAAATCGTCTTTGCAGACTTATAACTCTGTAAAGAATCAACACAATAGGGGTAATGTTTTTATTACAAGGGACGGATGGTTTGGGGGCCTGGGCAGAGAAATGGCAGATGGGGTTTAAACACTGTTTAAATCAATTTATGCACGGGGGAAAAAAATCCTTACTGATTACATGTTAAATGGAAAAAACTGGGTAAAAGTACATGGGAGAAGGAGGGGGAAAATCCTAGGGCAGAAAACAATTGTAGCACCCAGGTCAGGCAGCAGTCCAAGGAAATAGGAATGGGGTGTTTAAAAGGGGCCATAGAGGCACATATGGGAACTTTAATTCTCCATTTCCCAAAGTCACTGGTTAGACCACACATGGAAATTTGTACTTTTTTGGGCCCATGCACGGAAAAAGACTTTTGAGCTTGAACAGTAAATGGGGGCATCAAAAATAAAAAAAGGGGATTTGGGTGGACTCCCCATCCCCAGAAAGATTAGCAAGGTTAGGGTTTTATTTAGTTTAGAAAAAAAAAAACGGCTTCGGGGGGGACATAATAGCATGTTTAAAATAATGAAAGGTCAATATGAGATCCTCCCAAGATTTTTAACCCAGGACTGATCTAGAAAAAGGGGACCCCTCTACGTCTTGAGGAATGAAAGTTTCTACGAAACATAAAAGGGATCTTTACTGTAAGAGCATGAGACTGTGGAACCTCTCCAGGGGGACTTGTCAGGGGAATTCAATAACGGAGTTTCAAAAAATGGTTTAGATCATTTCGGAGCATAAAATAAACAATTATAGTGACCAGGATTCTGGGAAAGGGGGCTTGTCCAGGGGGTTTTTTTGATTTCCAGATTGGAGCGGGGGAAGGCATTTTTTCCCCTAAAATGAGGACAATTGGGGTTCTACCCTCATTGGGGGTTTTTTTCCCCTTCCTCTGGATTAAAAACCTTAGCCCTAGCAGGCTGAAAATTGGATGGAAGTCTTTTTTTTTTTCCCCGGGCCCTTTAAAACAATAAATTGAAACAAGAAAAAAACCCAACTAGTCCAAGGAGATTTTGCCCCCCCTAAATTTTTATTTATTTCCTGAAAAAAACCTTAGTAAACATTGTCGTCTGAACAATGATGATGATTGAACACTGCTCTCCATAAGAACGGTACTTGTACAGTGTTTGATGCTTATTTTGCACTGTATTTCGGCACAAAATACGACCCAAAATAAAAAAAATAAAAAAAACTGTGTGATTGTTTCCTTACTGTCAAGTCTTTGGGTTTTCCCGGTTTTTAAAACCCCCGGGGTATTTTTGGGCCCTATTTTCACCGACTGCGCCAAATACGGGGCAAACGTCCCATCATAAGGTAACCCCAGTTTTCCCTAGAAACTATGGGTTACGTCTCCCCTTCCCCGCTCGGGCAAATACCCCGGGGGGAGAAATATGCAATTACTAGCGCGAATCGCGCCGCAGTAATGAATGTCTAAGGGGGCCGGCGGGCCTCCCCCCAAACCCCCCCCCCCTAAGGGGAGTCCGGCGGAGGTCCCTAAAATCCGACGAATTCGGGGCGAAAATTTCCCCCACAATTAAAAGCCCCTGTGAAAATAGCTTTAGAAGGAAACAGGATCCATGGTTCACAACGGAATTTTTCACCTTTCACATCCCCCGGGGAAAAAGTTTTGTGCAACGAAACCCCAAGGGCAATCCCAGAATATTTCTACAAAGTTAAGGGGTTAAATTTAAAGTCGTAAGTTTTTTTTTTTTAATCAAAGAGTGAAATACAGGCAGCACTCACGTTAGATGATTGTGTCTTTAAAAGGGGTTGTCCAAATACAAGGATTCTTTTTTTTGTTACACATCTTTCAAAAACAAGTCCCCTTTGCAATATGTGCCCCTTAAAAAAGTCCCACCATTCTGAAACCCCTCTTGTAGGGGTGCTCGCTCCTCATGTCGCTATAAAACTACAGCCTTTTTACTCTCATGATAGGGTGCCACAAGGTTGCTAAGCTACAGACCCCGGGTTCACGACCTGAGAAACAGTAAACACCCCCCTGAATACAAAGTGAAACCAAGAAAACGGACTTAGTTAATGAATCAATGTAGTGGGAAAAACCCTTTTAACCCATGCATGTCGGAAAAGGCACGGGGGACAAGGACAGGTATGTGTGTTGGTCAGTATCCCAAAAATGAAACACAGCTTTTCCCTTCCATTTTTATATTTTAGGCTTAATGCCCTTCTTTTTGGAGCTTTACCATCACGCAACAGCTTTCACTCTGTTAATGAGGACCCCCCCATTTTAGGGGAAAGAGATCATATGGGAAAAAAAATAGTTGGACAGGAAAAAAATTTAAAATTTTTTTTGGAGATGTCCAGGGTCATTGGTCAGGCCCTATAGACATGAGATTGTTGGAGAATCTCATTAGAATTGTTGGACAGAAATATGTGAGGTATATGTGAGGACTTAGGCCACACGGGGACTCAAACAGATTTTTTAACATTCTATACACTCAGCAATTCACGCTGCCCCAAAGTTCAATTTTATGGGGAACAAAATTTTAGGCTAGGTTCACACGGTTTTTTGCAGGCGAAAATTCACCCCGCAAATTTCCCGTGTGGCCGGGGGCGGGGGGGGGGGGGGCGGGAGCAGGGGGCACCTTGCCCCGGGCCCCCCCTTTAAAATTCATTTACCCGGCGGTATTCCCTAGTTTAATTCCATGCACTTATCTCCCCCGGGGGGTATTCGCCGAGCAGGGAAGGAGACGTAATCCATAGTTCTCTATGAAACGTGGATTTTCCCTAATGACTGGGAGGTATTCCGCCGTAATTTTGTGCCCCCGGGACTAAATTAGGACTGAAATACGGCCCATTTTAAGCCGTGTGAACATAGCCTAAGGAATCCACCATAAATCCGCTGGTACCCTGTGCTGCATAGACAGCAATAAAATATCTGTGCTGTAGTTTACACAGCATGATTTTTTTACCGTGGGTTTTAAAATTCATTGGAATATGTAACATGTTGTATATTCCAAGAGATTCTGTTCAGATTGCCGTTGGATTCCAGTACATCCAATTGTATGGGCAGATGGAAAATCAAAAACCGACTGAAGCTTTGCACAAAAAACTGCACCAAAAACCGTTGTCTAGCAATGTCAATATGCCGTTGGATTTTGGATGGCATTTTGACATTAGCTGTGTAGACTCAGCTGACTTCTACTGAAAGTATAGAAAAAAGCTGGATGGATGTACATTGAGTTGTTACTCTGTTGAGCCAGGCAGTGCACAGCAGAAGCCACCTCGTAGCCTATTCATTATAGTAGTATAAAGCTTTTCATTTCAACACCAAGCACTAATGCCAACAATTTACCTGTACGTCTATGAGATCCAAGAATATTGAAATGCTGTCTGTCTCTGTCCAAATGTATGTTGTCTGCATCATTCATGTTTAAGACTTCATAATCCTTCAAATAAAACAGAGAAAATTAATAATTACATTTAATCCATTGAAAACAATACCTCACAGGTTCCTGATTCACTCATAGATTGCTGATGGATTGCTGAGCGTGGCTTTGTTGAACTTTTTCTACACTGTGTTATAAACTGGCCTTTACCAATCAGTAAAACATCCCTAGATCCCTAGCAATCAGCGCACTGGTAGATAAGGTTTGGCTGCAGAACCATAGTTATATAGTTTGTAAAACTAAAAAAAAGAGAGACATCCATCCAATTCAGCCCATTGTGATATAGTGTTGATCCAGAGGAAGGCAAAAACCCCCATGAGGTAGAAGCCAATTGCCCTCATTTGAGGGATAAAATTCCTTCCCGACTCCAATCTGGCAATCAGAATAAATCCCCGGATCAGCGCCCCCAGAATCCTAGTAACTATAATTTGCTATATTATTACATCTAGAAATGCATCCAGACCCTTTTGAATTCTGATAGTGAATTCACCATAACAAGTTCCTCTGGCAGAGAGTTCCACAGTCTCACTGCTCTCACAGTAAAGAATCCTCTCCTTTTCTGTCTCCCCTGTTTTTGGGGTTGGAACTTTGAACCTCTGCCTACTCAAGAATGTTGACAGCAGCTAAAACTTCTTGCTGGCTGCTGTAACTTAATCCAGGCAGCAGCTATGTTAGAATGGAGAGAAGAAGGAGGGCGAGTGAGTCTGTCCTCTCCTCACTACTGCTTCCTTTTATTTAGGGAGGTAAATATGTAATGTGTGTTACTATATATGTGTAATGTGGTATGCATGTTTGTGTTATGTGTAGGTATGTGTCTGTAATGTGTGTGTTATGTGTAGGTATGTGTCTGTAATGTGTGTACAATGTCTGTGTAATGTGTGTGCCACGTACAGTTATATATATGTAATGTATTTTATGTGCAAGTATGTGTGTGTTTTATGCATTGTAATGTTTGTGTAACGATTCACTTTTGTTTACAAATAAGCAATTGTTTTCACTCATCAGAGCACTTGTAGCTTTGTCTACCGAAGATTAAAGGGGTTTTGCCACGATGTAATGGGTATTTAATCACTATTCTAAATATATGTGATTACAAAAATTGCAGCCTGAGAGAGCTACAGGCTGCCTTACCTGCCCTTAGTTACTTAAAAGCTTCTATTAGATACGACCTGACAAGAGCTGCTGGCCGGGCTTTCGCAGAGAACACTTCTTATCTGATGAAATGGAGCTGAAGAAGCTTTCAAGGCACTGGGTAGAAATATGTTGTCTTTTGTATACAGAATCCACTAGTTGTAGTGTGATTATCTGAGTAGATCCCTGCTTTATCTGATGACAGGGAACATGAAGGAGCTTTCAAGCTGCTGTGGAGAAAAGGTGTTGTCTTTTGTATACAGAATCCGCTAGTTGTAGTTTGATTATTTGAGTGAACATTTTACACGATCCCTTATGCACGGCTCTGTGCTCTGGCTGTGTCTCATCGCTCTCTCAGCTCAGCATGGCTTGTTTACAATTGCTTCTTAGCAGATAAGGCACGTCCTGGCAAAACCCTTTTAAATCTCTTGCACTTACAACTTTATAATGTCTCTGTTGTAGAGGAGACAAATATGCTAATCAGTGCTATAGAACCAATCTGAGTCTGAAGCTGCCTGCGACTGTGAAAATGCATGGTGACAAAACCTTTTTAATAAATATGATACACTTTCATCCTTTTCATTAAGAAGGTCTGGAGCAGCTGTATCTTCATGTTTTGCAGAACAGGTACTAAATAATAGAACAGAAACAAAATAATCTCTACTTAAAGAGAGAGAGCTATCTACATGGTAGTCAATTTAAGTCAGTGGTTGACACCACAGAAATAAATTATTTTAGAAGTGAAATGCAGGAAGAAATAAGGAGTGCCTATATAACAAAATTGTCACGCTTATTGCAGCGTTACAGAGTTTGGAGATTAGCAATGAAAATGCCCTGTAGGAATAGGCATTAGCTAACATTTAAGTACATTTATATTCTACAGTATGGCTGAAGTTGGATGTACCTTATTCAGATACACAGATTTACATACAGTGTTCCCTCTCCATAATGTCACATTAGACACACAATAGGCACAATTTCATTTGCAAGTAATCTATCAGTATGTTTTTAAAGTGTTTAGAAGACCTGAGTACCTGGTAGAGACCATGACAATAGCTTCCTTCAACAACCCTCCTTTGGTAAGATTTGAATTTAGGGCCATAGGCCTATACTGCTATTCCCTAAGCCACGATATGCCCACAGGCTTTTGTACTCTAAATATCATTATGTACGCTCACATGTGAGCAGGAACAGGGTAAAATGAACGCCTGTTTTACATTTGTGTTGGAGCTTCTATTCAGGGCCTCCATCGCACAGAACTAGATCAGTCCCATGACAGACATCAATGATTCCTGACAGACCCCATTGATTGCAATTGGGTCTATTGGATGTCTGTTGTGGTGTCCGTGCTGCACCAAATGCAACCAGGACTAATGCTGGAAGGAAAGTTTGGAGGATCAGCTATAAACTGATCACTTCCTTCTACAGGGCTATACCTCCGACTCATGCCTAGATTGAACCTTTGGTAGGACAAAGTGAAAAAGGTTGCTCAGGTGATGTTGTATCTTAAATAGGTGTCCCCACCATAGAATTTGATGGCTTATAAATAGGATATGCCATCAAAATCAGATAGATTAGTTCCACCTCAGGAAAACACACCTATCTTGCCCCCATAAGTATCAGCAGAAAATTGAGAGAGCCAGTCACGCTTGCGCACGACTTTCCATTCTGTTCTAAGGGAGTTCCGGTATAGCTGAACACACAGCTAATCTGTATTAAGAACTCCCATAGAAGAGAATGGAAAGTCATGCGCAAGCGTGGCTGGACCTCATACTTGTAAGCGGATACCTTTGGGGGCCCAACTCAGAGATAGGAGGTGGGACTCTAATCTATCAGACTTTGATGACAAATCCTATCTACAGTATATGCCATCAAATTCTATGGTGAGAACACAACTTTAAAGCTCCTGGGCACGCTAGGTGACAGTTCCCTCCAATTGTCATTTCTAGTAAGTGGTCTTGTATGTGGTATCTTTGGACTCTCCAAGGGGAGCAACTCAAGCCTCTGTATCAGCTATTCAGATGCAAGTGACTGGGGTTCTCTACAGTCATTTTCCAAAAGTGGGTAGAAATATATTTTTAATTAATCTATAGTTATAGTTCATTTAGTTCAGGACTTCAAGTAGCTGCCCAGGGTTGGAAAGACTGTTGTATTTTTTTTTAAAAAACAGAGCCACATCTATCCACAGTTTCTATGTGACTGCAAATGTGTTGAAGGTGAGCCGCCATACCAGATACAACCTACTCCTGTACAACACCTTAACTATCAGTACATAATGTTCTTTTACAATTGTGTTTCTCTATTGATGGTTACACAAATAATATAATTTAAAAAAGGGGTTGCCACTGTCCAGGAGGCAGCAAGCGAGCTATGGTAATTTAGTTGGCACCAACATGTATAACTATTATGGAAAAGAGTAATTTATACATCTTTTTGTGATGAAAACTTATCATTAGATCTGAGTTTAAGGTTTTCTTTTGCCTAACATTCAAGCTTATTAGTGTTAAATAAGCCATAGAGAAAGTTATTCTAATATGAGGCACTTGTAATAAAAAAACAAATTACTTTTATTATATTACCATCTATAGGTAGGTCTGCTAACTTCTTTTAATTTCATGGATGGAAAACAATTGCTAAAATTATATTAAAAGATAATCTAAAGTGCACTGAGTTATCAATATGGAATCCTAAAATATACTATGCTTAAGAGAAGAAGAAGATTATGCTAGTTAAGTGTATGATCGGATGGATCTATCGGCAGCTTAGATACAAAGTACCAGGCATGGGTGTAACTGCAGTTGAAGCTGCTGCTATGGGGCCCAGAGTTTTAGGGGCCACTTGGATTCAAGAGCATGGTATATTTTTGTAGGGAATAATAAATTCTACTATTTAGCACTATGTGGGTTGTCTGTTATACGGAGTCATTATCCATGCCTTTAATTATTGCTACTTATCCTGCTGCTTCAGTTTCCTGTCATTAGATGGTGGGTGCCCATCTTATTTTGGTAGTGGGCCTTATGAATTCTAGTTTTATAACCATCAAACAGGATCCCATTTATGCTGTGAAGCTCCATTTTATCCACTGGCTACACTTAATTAAAGGGGTACTCGTACTTTTGACTTAGGATATGCCATCAAAGGCTGATAGGTGCAGGTCCTACTTCTGGAACCTGCACCTATCTCAACAATTAAACCCCAAAAGTGTCAGTTCAAAATGGAGAGCCAGTTGTGCTTCCACAAAACTCTATTCTGTTCTGTGGGAGTTTCGAGTACAAGTGCATGCTGTGTTCGGCTGTACCCCAAACTCCGATAGAACAGAATGGAGAGTCGTGTGAAAATGTGACCAGCTCTACATTCTAAGCTGACACCGACACTTTCGGGAACCAATTCCCAAGATACCACCACTTTGACCCACACCTATTAGACGTAAATGGGATAACCTATCAATATGCCATCAAAGTCTGTGGTGGGAGTAGCCCTTTAACTTTTTTTAAATATATATTAGGCATATGCAAGGGAGAGGGAGTAGCACTGACCTTTGGCTCCAAACCTCTTTACACTCTTGTCTCAATGTTGTTAATAAAGGTATTTTTGTATTTTTGAACTATATACTCTCTGGTCTTTAATGTCTTGCTACTCTTGTCTCATCGTCTGACCTCCTCTGCTAACTGTTCTGCTGGTGATGAGCCTTAGCTCTGCTCCTGACTATGACTATCTTCCTCCAGCAAAGTCCACAGCTCCTTGCAGGGCTTATGGGTAAATCCAAAAGTAGTATCCCCTAAACTCAACACCTCAGTCTAGATAGCACCAAATGAATTTGAGCTAAGAGAATCCACATCTTGGGTATGTGAGCGTAACACTCTTGTCATTGATTGTGGCTAAGCATGAAGAAATCTATTTACTGAATTTATAGTGCTTACAATGGTATTAGGAGACACTTTTAGATAACAGATCTGACTTATTATAAGTTTATGGTTTTTCTGTGGCATAATTAAGGGCATTGGATGGCTAAGCAGCTTTGAAATGCCAACACAGAGATGTATATAGCAGAAATGCATTAACTTTAACAAGAATTGTGTTTTTTAACATTGATGGATAGCTCCAGTTCTGCTTTAAAGAGTATTTAGGGTGATCTTTGAAGCATATAAATTACAAGTCACTTTGAAGGTCTTTTTAGGAGTTAGCATAGTCTATAGTTGGAACGTTTATGAAAAGGCTTCAATGTTCATGTCCTAAGTTTACATGCTGCATTTGATGTACTGGATACAATTTATAAAAAA
>JAODAL010015879.1:0-82423 GCA_025379985.1 Phyllomedusa bahiana
CCTTTGCCAACCCGACTGAACCAACCCCCACATGTATATCACTGTACACGGCTCTATTACATATACCACCGCCATACAGTGACCAATGTGGGAGATACTATTGTATTAGACTCTGCAAAATATAGTGATTACACTGAGTTACATTTTGTGAACCCCCCGGAGCGTCTTTTCTGATCAGCGTCTTTCACTTTCCCTTTTCTTCCCCCATCCGTTTTTTCCCCCCTTCAAGGTGATTGCTCCCGGCCAACTTGCCCTGAGGGTTTGGGACACAAAAAATCTTAGATTCCTACATTTCCAGTAACTCCTTAATTTTAGGTTTTTAAGTCCCCCTTTGTCGACAGGGACAAAAAAGAGAAAAAAAGGGGGGGGCAAAGGGGGCGACAATAGTGAATAGAAAAAGGGGGTTTTTAAAAATTAGGGATTTTCTTTCCTTCGAGGTTTGCGCTGGTATTAAGAGGCACAACTCTCATATGCGCTTGCGGGGGTTTGGGTGCCCTAGCCCGTATCACGCTGCCACTGGTCCAATGGATTCCGGGGGGTTTGGGGAACGCCGGATAAAGACGATAAAAAGTAAAAATGGCGGAACCCCCGGGGCACGTGGGAAAGTGAAATAACTGTAGCCGATTAATTTGGTTAGTAAAAAAAATGTCTTTTCTTTTAAAAAAATGGGGTTTTATGCCCTCCAAATTTAAAAAAAGGGGGGAACGTAAAACCCAACGCTTTCCCGCCGAAAAACCGGCACTTTCTCAAGGGGGAAAACTGAAGGAAACTACGGTTATTTAAATGGGTGTTATTTTTTATAGGCTGACTGAATGTCAACAACATCAGGGGGCCCAATGATTTGAGACCGGAATCAGGGTCTCTTGACAAGGGTTTCGTGCCAAGAGAAGAGGGGGGTCGGGTTAAAAGATTGGGGGGGTAATCAATCAAAATTTTGGTGGGTTCGTTTCCTACAACCGGGGACCTCCGGGAGAACTCGCTGCGGCGAAGAATGCTGTATACATATATTTTTTGATATTTTTTTATACAAATTTTTTTTGAAATATACCGTTTTAAAAAATGTAAATTACCTAAAACAATGCGAACAAATTAAAAGTGGTAGGGAAATTCTAAAAATAAATAAAAAAATAAAATACATTTTTCTTTATCTAAAAATACTGTTTTTATATTATTTTGAAAAATTATATTTTTTTTTTTTTTAAAGGGGGGGGTGTTTTGAATTGGAAATGGTTTTAAAAAGAGTATTTTGGGGAGTTTTAGTTATTTTACATTTAGGTTAAAATTTAATTGGTAGTTTCAAAAATGATCCCCTAGGGTAGGGTGTTTTGAAAAAAGGTGAAATGTTTTTACATAGGGATACCCCTTCTGCCATTTCCAATTTGAAAAGGATTGAGGGGGAATATTTAAAAAGGTTTTTTTCCATTTAAAATTTCTGGAAAACTCTCTTTTTAAATTTTAATTCCAATGTTTGATTGGTAAACAATCCTTATTATTTTTTATTAATACTAATTATTTTGTATTAGGGAAAAAGCTCCCCCCCCTGAAGGGTAAAAAGACCCTTTTTTTATGGCAATAGAGTAAATTTTAAATTGAATTTTGTTTTTTTGTTTTATTTTTAAGGGTTTTTTAAAAACTTAAAAAGAAAAGAAATAAAATTATTTTAATTGTTTTTTTTTTTTTTTTAAATGGGTAAAAAATTTTTTTTGGTGGTTATTTTTTTTTTTTTTTTTTGAATTTTTTGTAATATTTGTTGTTTTTTGGTGTTTTATTTTGGAAATTTTATATTTATAAAAGGGGGAGAAAAAAAGTATGTAAAAAATTTTGTTAAAAAGTTTTGGGGATTTTTGGGGTTTTTGAAAAAAAAATATGTTTATTAAAAGGGGTGTTAAAGAAAATTATTTTTATGAAAAGTGTAAATGTGATGATTTAAGTTATTAATTTTTGTATTGATTACGATTCTCACCTATACAAAAAGTAACATCCCCTTTAATTAAACATATCTTCCTTCAGTATTTCCCTTTAGAAAATGCCGTATAAAGGGAGGGAAAAGCGTTGGGTTTTGCGTCCTCTTTTTTTAATATTGTAGGGGGATACACCCCTCATTTTTTTAAAAATAAAACATTTTTCTACAAGCCATTTTCTACGGCACGTTATTTCCTTCCGCCTCGCCGGGGGGCCGCCATTTTTTTTACTTTTATAATGTCAGACAGGTATATAAATGCCCCTCATCAGGCAGTATTTAAAAATATTGTCCCTTTGACAGTAAGGGGGGTTAAATAAGGGGCACTCAGGCAGGTAATAGCGGGGGGCTGGGAAAAATATAGCTAGGGGTTCGGGCAGGGTTGGGGGCTCAGGCAGGCGTAGGGGGGGCTCGGGCAGGCGTATGGGGCCACGGCGGGCGTAGGGGCCACAGGCAGGGTATAGGGGCCACAGGCAGGGTAGGGGGCCAAGGCGGGCGTATGGGGGATACCAGGCAGGCGTTTGGGGGACCCCCCAGGCAGGCGTAAGGGGGCCACAGGCTGGCGAATAGGGGGCCTCAGGCACGTACGGGGTCAGGCAGGGATGGGGCCCAGGTAGGCTTTGGGCCACAGGCAGGCGTATGGGGGGGGCCACCAAGGCGTAGGGGGGCACCGGGCAGGCGTAATGGGGCACCAGGCAGGCTTTAAGGGGCCACAGGCAGGCATATAGGGGCCACAGGCAGGGACAGGGGCCAGGGGCGTAGGGGGCCCAGGCTATATGGCCACAGGAAACCGAAATGGGGGCCGGCACCCCTTTGGGGGGGCACCAGGCAGGCATAAGGGGCACCAGAGGCATTATAGGGGGCTCAGGCCCAGGATTATAGGGGCCCAGGCAGGATATAGGGGGCCCCACAGGCGGGGTATGGGGCCACAGGCAGCGTAGGGGGGCCGCAGGCAGGCATTATAGGGGGCCCGCAGGCAGGGGATTAGGGGGCCCTCAGGCAGGCGATATGGGGGGCCCGCGGGCGGAAATAGGGGCCACAGCAGCATTAAGGTGGCCGCAGGCGGGCATTAGGGGGGCCCAGGCAGGATAGGGGGGGGGCCCAAAGGGCAGGCATTAAGGGGGCCGAGGCAGGGCATTAGGGGGGGCCGCGGGAGGCATTTTGGGGGCCGCAGCAGGCATTATGGGGGCCGCAGGGGATAAAAGGGGGGCCACAGGCAGGCATTTAGGGGCCGCAGGCAGGCATTATGGGGCCGCAGGCAGGCTTTATAGGGGGCCCAAAACAGGTATAGGGGGGCGGGCAAGCATTATAGGGGGCCGCGGGGCAGGCATTAGGGGGCCGCAGGCGGATAAGGGGGCCACGGGCAGGCATTTGGGGGCCGCAGCAGGCTTTTGGGGGCCGCGAGGAAATAGGGGGCCGCAGGCAGGCTTATAGGGGGCCGCAGGCAGGAATAGGGGGCCGCGGGCAGGCTTTATAGGGGGCCCGCAGCAGGCATTATGGGGGGGCCACGGGCAGGCTTAAGGGGGCCGCGGGCAGGCATTTGGGGGGCCGCAGGCAAGCATTATGGGGGGCCGCAGGCAGGTTATGGGGGGCCACAGGCAGGCATTAAGGGGGGGCCCAGCAGGCATTATGGGGGCCGCAGGCAGGAATAGGGGGCCAAAGGGCGGGCATTATGGGGGCCGCGGCAGGATTAGGGGGGCGCGGGCAGGCATTTAGGGGGCCGCGGCAGGTATAGGGGCCGGCAGGCAGGCATTTGGGGGCCACGGCAGGCATTATAGGGGAAAGGCGGCATTAGGGGGCCCCACACAGGAAAATTTAAGGGGGCCGCAGGCGGCATTATAAGGGGCCGCAGGCGGGCATTATGGGGCCGCGGCAGAATGGGGGGCCACGGCGGCATTAAGGGGCCGCAGGGGGGAATTGGGGCCACAGGCAGGCGAATGGGGGGCCGCAGGCAGGCAATTAATGGGGGCCGGGGGAGGGAAAAGGGGGGGCCACAGGCGGCATTAAGGGGCCGCAGGCGGGATTTTGGGGGCCACAGGCAGGCATTATAGGGGCCGCGGGATTATAGGGGGCCGCGGATTATATGGGGGGCCCACGGGCGGGCGTATGGGGCCGCAGATTATTAGGGGGCCCAAAAAGCAGGCATTATAGGGGGCCGCAGGCTTTTATATGGGGCCACGGGCAGGCATTATAGGGGCCACAGGCTTTTAATATGGGGGGGCCACAGGCAGGCATTATGGGGCCGCAGGCAGGCTTTATAGGGGCCGCAGGCAGGCATTATAGGGGCACAGGCACAAGGGGGCCACAGGCAGGCATTATAGGGGCCCAGGCAGGCATTGGGGGGCCACAGGCAGAATATGGGGGGCCACAGGCGGACTTAAAAACAACAACATGTTACTTACCCATTCCCGGGCGCGCGTTTTCCTCTTCTGTTTTTCACCGCGCCTGCCCGGAGCCCCTGGCGCACGGCCTGTGACACGCATGCCCCGAGGAAGGCAGCGTCGCGATACTAAAATTCATCGCGACGTTTGCCGGCTGAGGCGCACGGGGCCGCGGCGGGTCCTAAGCGTATGAGGACCCGGCGGCCCACTGTGTCGGCCCTGCAGCTCACCGGATCCAGCGATCCTCCGGGGAGGGGGCCCCGACGCTGTCTCGGGGCAGGGAGCCTCCCCCTTGCTCCGCAAACGGTCACGGGAACCCCGGGTTTCGGGTCCCGGCAGCGGCCGGGAGCCCGCGAGGGTGGGGGGCCCTAGGGCCCCTTTAGGGATAGCGAGGTCCCCCCCTGGGGGGTCGCCTACCTTTGGGGCCACCCCCCCCGGCCCTTTTTTGGGGCACTAGAAAATGGCCCCTATTATGTGATTTTTTGTGGTTGAACGAGTGTATTGCAGTACTATTCAGGGGTCATTAACAGAACTGCCATTAGGAATAGTATTAGGGCATGAAATATGATGAGAATAACAAAGGGGATGTAAGATGGCAGATTTGTGTTCATATAGTAGGTTGGGATGAGCTGGATAAACAAGGAGGCAAAGAAGTTTGTGCTGCAAATGTAGCAGTAGCGAGTTGTAAATGGAAGATGGGATAAATGAGTGTTGGGGAATGGTACAACTACAATCAGAAAGACTTCCCTGTGAGCCCTGAATTAACCTTTTCATGATCATTTTTTTAGAAACATTTTTATTTTCCTCACCTGAAAAAACCTTTATTTTTTTTCTTCCATCAACAAAGTCGTACAAGCGCTAGCTTTTTGGTAAAGTGTTACAAAAGTCTTTTTGGGGGGACAGCCCCCAAATGGCAACACCAGTTTTTTTTTCTATTTTGTGGGAAACCTATTTTTTACGCCTATTCCTTTTTGTAAATGGACTGTCGTAAAACCCAAAATAGGGACAATACGCCCCGGGGCGACACTTTGTAATGCGCCAAAAAAAATTTTGCGCCCCGGCCCCGTTTTAAATGCGCCATTTACCCGCCTTAATATGTTATCGCCCCTTCGGGGGATTTAGCCTCGATGACGCATACCATATGCTACCAAGCTTTTCAGCCGAGGTTTTTCAATGCCATTTTTGATTCAATGCGCCCTTTTTTGATACAATGCCCCCCCTCTTGATACAATGCCCCCTTTTTTGATATGGTGCCCCCTTTTTTAAAACAATGCCCCCTTTTTTTGATGCAATGCGCCCTTTTTTGAGCAAATCGCCCTTTTTTGATACAAAGCGCCCTTTTTTGATACGATGTCCCATTTTGGCCCATTAATAATCTTTGAAAGGGTATATCGACGTTTTTAAAAAGTATCGGACTTTCAGGAGCACTTTACACTGATTTAATGCGCCTAAAACTGGCATAGATACGCCACTATTCAGACATGTCACCCTTAATCTTATAAACAGAATACAAATAACCAGATTGTATAAAAAAATAAATAAAACTTAATTAACTTTACCAGCACGGACACTCCAGTGCAGATGTAAACACAGTATAATGCCCAATTTTTAAAGCTAAAGAATAAACAATGCCCGCAAAAACCATCCATTTTTTGCCTGGGTAATTTGGCACAGGACATAAAGTGCTTTATGCAATATATTCTTGGCATTAAGTATTTGGCTTTGCACACTGTTCTTAGCTTCTTATTCTGATAGACCCATGAGACATTTCACAACCTATCTTTCAGCCAAACTTCAAGCAACATACATGGGGGAAGGGTAAAAGCCAGTGTTATAAGTATAGAAACAGGCCAGAAATTATGTCTTCTCCAAAAGCAACATTAAAACTCAGAATTTTCCCTCCTAAATAGATGTGTTAAACTTAAGGTGGCATGATGAAGAGCGGATATCAATATTTCTATTGTGAGGCACACATTAACTTTCACATTAACATTGTTTTCATTCATAGAACAGATCCAAGACAGGTAACATCTGTGGAATGTATGTAACAAGAAATGCTGAAGAGAAATGATAACCACATTTTACCATTTACATCTAGAATTAAAGAGGCTGAAACCTATGGTCAAGTAGAGTTGTTGATGAGGTTCACTTAAAGAGAACCTGTCACATAGTTTATGCCCCCCTTGCTGAGGACAGCACAAGCTAGTGTCAGACCTGCTGTTTCCAGCGCTGTGTCCCTTATTCTGTAAGATGCTGGAGTTTTAGAGTATTTAATACTCAAATCTGCAGTTTTCTGCCAGAAACGAGTCACGAAAAGAGTCAGTTTTTATACCCCGCCCACCTGAGGCTAGCCCCGCCCACATTATAACTGATAAACCTATTACTTTGAATAGGTAGAAACATGTGAATAACTGCCAGGTGGGCGCGGCTAGCCTTTGGTGGGTGGGGCTAACACCTGCTCATGAATAAGATTTAAGCATTAAATACTCTAAAACTGCTGCATCTTACAGAATAAGGGACACAGCGCTGGAAACAGCAGGTCTGACACTAGCTTGTGCTGTCCTCAGCAAGGGGGGCATAATCTATGTGACAGGTTCCCTTTAAAGGGGTCTATAATTTCCTAACTTTATGTAAATATATTTATAAAGAAATGAATCTGACAATTTTATAATCTAAATGTATTTAAAGTGGATCTCCTGACATATCTGTTTAGTAATGGCTTGTTTTTGTCGTAAAGTAATGGTTCCGGAGCATTTTTCCATACAATTCTACATAATATCATTCCTCTGTTATTCCGGCAAAATTCTAAAGAAATTGTCAACCAGTTACCAGTTTCAGGGTGTATCTACATAGCTTGACACACTCCAATCAGTGCTGACGGTATCCGAATGTAATACCTGGTTTTACCTTTCATTACTATTATTATTATTATTATTATTATTATCATTATTTTAAAGCGCCATTGATTCCAGGGTGCTGTATATTCGAAGGGAGTTACATACATAAAATATATCAAGCAAGTACAATGGTGATAATAAATGACTAACAATTGGTACAGAGGGAGAGAGGACCTGGCCCGCAAAGGCTTACAATCTAAAAGGAAGAAGGAAAGAGACAGAAGGTGAGGGGCTGAGATGTTTGTAGGGGGTGTAGTGGCAGCAGGGTTATTGTAGGTTATAGGCTATCCTGAAGAGAATCGTTATGGTTGCTTTTGAGGCTAGTGAAACTTTAGGAAAGTCTGAGGTGTTGGGGCAGTGAGTTCTAGAGTGTGGGGAAAGCACGGAAGAAGTCTTGGAGACGGTTGTGTCAGGAGCTAACACAGGGAAAGCAGAATAGAAAGTCCTGTGAGGAGCAGAGGTTGCATGAGGGGAGGTATAAAGAGATGAATGGAGAGGAAAGATTAAAGAAAGCCTTGTAGTTAGTAACTTATTATTATTATTAACATTTATTTTAAAGCGCCATTGATTCCATGGTGCTGTACATTCGAGGGGGGTTACATACATAATGTCAAATGAGTACAATAATAACGATGAATGACTTACAACTGCCCAACAGAGGGAGAGAGGGCTTGAACTAAATTTGCTGGGCAATCAGTAGCCAGTGAAAGGATTGGCATAGGGGAGAGGCAGAGAGATGTGGATCAGATGGGCAGCGGAGTTGGGGATGGTTTGGAGGAAAGCAAGAGTGGCTAGATGGGAGGCCGCAGAAAAGGATGGTGCAGTAGTCCTGCTGGAGAGGACAAGGGCATGGACTAGCATTTCAAAAAAGCCCCCAACGTTTTTCCACCTTGTATGCTAATGCAGCAAGATCAATGCACGATACCTGAGGGAAATTAGTTCAGTACAGTATATTCACGAGGAGACTTCATTAACACGCTATCTGTCCTGTCTTGTCTATCCTTGAAATCCCGCGTATGCACTGAATAAACTGTAGACAATTTAACCACAGTAAAATTGTGATGTCAGGCTGATTTTACTATAATGTATTAATGACGCTATGCTGGTGCAGGATAAAGCAATGATGTGGAGCTTGATTATGACAGTAAAGAGGCAGAGAACACAGTCAATTAAGTTGAAGGAAGGAGGGGGGAAAGCAGTAACTGAGTTAACTCACTGCCATTGGAAGGTTCATTAACATCTGTGGTGGGCAATAACGAAATACATCGGGGGTCCAAAGAAATTGCAATACAAACTCAACTGTTAAGCAGGTAACTGGCAGTATCACTAATTGACGTGCCTGTTGGCATGTGACAGGTTCCTTTTAAAGCAATGTTCCCACCACAGACTTTAAATGCATGTTGCTAAAAAAGGCTATCAAAGTCTGTTAGGTGCTAGTCCCTCCACTGGGACCTGCACTTATCTTGGGAACGGACTTTCAGAAGTTACAGCTCAAAATAGAGAACCACTCACTCTTGTATACAACTCTCCATTTTGTTTTATGAGAGTTCCAAGTACAGCCGGACGTCAGTCATCTCACTGGCATTCAGCTAGACTATATAACATACTGTACATTTGCTGAGTCAACACACTGGACACATCCATGAGATAAATAGGACTAATGGTGGAAAATACATTTTTTGCTGTGGCTAATTCAGCGTGTGTGCATTCACAAGGCTGTATGTCTCTAGGTGATGTTGTCATGTTGTTAATACAGGTAAGTGTAAAAAAAAATAACAATATGCACAAGTGCCCAATGTTTCCAGTATCCCCCCTATAAAGTGACTGCCACCTATAATAACCTTTAATGTTATTTTATTGTTATTTCTGTGTGCCATAACACCCTTTTATTTGCAGAAAATGCTGTAGAATAACGTGATATGTTTTTTCCACTGTAAACACTGCATTTCTTTGTTGTAGTCATTGTACTGTACTGACAACATGACTGATTCGTGTACCCACATAAAACGGGTGGTTCCAGCCATTATGTGTGATTGCGCAGTGAGAAGAAGTTAAAACAAACTGAGACTTCCTGACCTGTGTGTGAAGACACCACTAGTACAGTGACTAGAGCTGAGGACAGATGAAATTGCTGGCTAGGCATGTTGGGTTATAAGATGCTGTAATAACTGTCGCAAACTGTAACTCTCAACTAACAACAGCAACTACAGCCTAAAGTGCACCTATCACCACCACACAAATGCACAAAAATTTATAGTAGATAAAATTATAAAACTTTTCTCAAATACATGTCATTAGCAAACCAGAGGATTTCCCTCAGTGTTACAGGGAAACAAGTTTTAGTTCTCGTTGTCAGGCCGAAGTCACAATCTGGTAAGATTCCTTCTGTGGGAGATACCAACTGTGCAGGGGGAGCTAAAAACAAAGTTGCTTGTACAGGGTTAATCTGAGTCTCTCTTGTACATACACTGCAGGCACAGCAGACTGAGGACATATGTCTGACAAGGTTTACCTGTTCCTCTCCGCTGCCTCCTCCATAGCACACAGGCATCCATATCACAATTAAGATAACAGCACAGAGCTACCCAGCTACCCAGATGGTACAGATTTACAGGCTCCCCTCTACCACCCCCCCATACCTCTCCGCACAGTGAACTTTTCCAGCTCATTATCAGAAGGTTTCATTGAGCTGTCAACGTAGTGATCCATCATGCTGTCATGCTGAAGTACTTTCATTTTCCTAATTAAGCATATTTGAGAAAGTGATTACATTTCAGTACACTATTGCCTCATAAGGTATTCAAGAGGTGATATGTCCCCTTTAAAGTACTAGTACCCAAATAAGGTACAAAGTCATTTTATACTTACATATATACAGTTGAAACCAGAAGTTTACATACACTGTATAACAAGACACATGTGCATGTTTTTCTCAATATCTGACATGAAATCAGAACAAACATTACCCGTTTTACATCAATAACAATTAACAAAATGATTTATATTTGCCAAATGCCAGAATAATGAGGAGAATTTTTTTAAGGCATTTTTATTGCTTTCTGCAAAGTAAAAAATTACTATGCCTTCAAACAATTTGTGACAGCCCATATGATGATGTCATGGCTTTGGAAGCTTCTGATAGGTTTATTGGCAGCATCTGAGTTGATAAGAGACACATTGGCAGATTTATTTTTTAATGCACACCAGAAACACCCTGCTTGTGGGTGTAGCATCATGGGAAAGGTTAAGGAAATCAGCAAAGATATCAAGAAGAGAATTATGGACTTGCACAAGTCTGGATGATCCTTGGGTGCAGTTTCCAGATACCCAAAGGTGCCTCATTCATCTGCAAAAACAATTGTATGTAAGTACAAACAAGATGGGAATGTCCAGCCATCATACCGCTCAGGAAGGAAACGGGTTCTGTGTCTCAGAGGTGAACATGCTTTGGCTTGACATGTGCATAGCAACCCAAGAATAAATGCAAAAGACCTTGTGAAGATGCTGGTGGAAGCTAGTAAGATTGTGTCATTATCTACAGGGAAATGAGTACTGTATCAACATGGGCTGAGAGGCCACTCTGCCAGGGAGAAGTCATGACTGCAAAAGAAACATAAAAGCCAGGTTAATGTTTGCAAATGCATACAGGAACAAAGACCGACATTTTGGAAGACATAGATGTGGTCTGTCGAAATTAAAATACCATCCAAACTGTGAAACACAGGGGTGGCAGCATCATGCTGTGGGGTTGTTTTGCTGCAGGAGGGACTGGTGCACTTCACAAAATAGATGGCATTATGTGGCAATAGTGAAGCAACATCTCAAAACATCAGCCAGGAAGTTGAAGCTAGGGAGGAAATGGGTCTTCCAAATGGACAATGACCCAAAGCATACTGCCAAACTGGTTACAGAGTGGCTTAAGGATAACCAAGTCAATGTTTTGTAGTGGCCATCATAAAGCCCTGATCTCAATCCTATTGAAAATGTATGGGCAAAATGCCGGTGCGAGCAAGGCGACCTATAAACATGGCTCAGTTACACCGGTTCTGTCAGGAGGAATGGGCCAAAATTCCTACCAACTATTGTGAGAAGCTTGTGGAAGGATATCAAACGTTTGACCCAAATCATATAGTGTAAGGGCAAGGCTACCAAATACCAATGAAATGTATGTAAACTTTTGACTTTACAGAAAGTAATAAAAATGCCTTAAAAAATTCTCTCTCTCATTATTCTGGCATTTGGCAATACAAATAATTTTGGTAATCCTAATTGACCTAAAACGGGAAAGGTTTATTCTGATTTCATGTCAGATAGTGAGAAAAACATGCATATGTGTATTTTATATAGTGCATGTAAACTTCTGGTTTCAACTGTGTGTATACAGTGTATATATATATATATTGACTACTCAAATTTGGCAGCTTGCAACCTTCTCTGCCAGAGATGCTATACTAAAGACATAAATGTGTAGTATTGTATGGTTGTAGTGCGACACGTCTCCAGCATGCCCCCCGATCTCAGGCGCATTACAATGTGCCGCGGGCGCTTTACAATGTGCCTAATTATGGAGTGCGCCTGCTCATACATTGAGCGCACAGGGCTGTGCCAGTTTTTGGGCTGAAAACACCAGATAATTGGCGCAGCCCCGTACATACATATCGACCCATTTCTTTCAATGTATTACCAAGGACTATTCCGGGACATTCTATTTTTAATAGACACAATCTACTACATTAGTATTAGAAAGATCCAGGAAAGCCATGAGAGTGATACCAAAGTGATTCATTCAAAATGAATAAAACTCAACTTCAATTAAGATATAAGAAACAACATAAAAAAATGCATTCCGTAAACATACTTCCTCAGGTAGATCTCTGAGTATTGGAAGGACATGTGAACACAGTTCTAAATGCATGTACAGTATATCACAAAAGTGTATGGTTTCCCATTCTGTAAAACAAATAAATTAAAAAAAAGAAAAACTGGAATAACCATAAAATGGATCCTTTCAGTCAGTTTCTGCTGCAGAGGCGCTATCATTATAATATTGGCAGTACTCCTGTCACTGGCCCAGAGCAAACTGAACAAGAGGACCGCTGATGCGGAGCAATATAGGAACTAGTAACAGGCAGGGTACTCAGAGGGTTTGGCTATATAAGCACCTAAAATGACTTATTGCAGCCTCTATGAAGGCAGCATAAAATATTAAAACTAAGGCTGATGTCCGTCTTTTGTCATTGATGTGTAAATGTGTTTAGTTTTGTATAATTTGCAGTTTTCGTCTGTCTTTGAGTACTATGAGCTAAGAGTTTCCTCCACTTCTCTATCGCTGATTGACAACTTTCTCCCTATTACTTGCATTAGATGGGTGGGTGGTGCCTACATTTTATAATTTTGCACAAATCTGAGTTCACAGTGCTTGCATCATGCTACAATGAATAAACTGTACATTGTACAACACTAAAACCTATATCCACATAAATGACACACCAGTGACATCAGTGTTCTTACCACCACTTTATGCTGCCGTTAGTGAGGGCAGCATACACAGTTTTACAGGTTACTTTTAATATTTAGAGAACTAAGGAAACATAGAAGTTTTCTATACTCTATAATGAAAAGTAAGGAATTAGCTGAATAACAGTGGGTTCTCTTTGATATTTGCTGGACCTTCCAGGGGTCTTAAAGAGGTTGTCTCATTCCAGCATTTGGCAGCCTTTTATGCTGGTTGCTAAGCAGAGCTTGGGAAATGGAAGGGTGTGTTTCTCCTCCCAACAAGGAGTATCTTCACTATCTGCATACACGCCCCCAAAGTGTGCATGTGAGGATTCATTCAGTGTGAGCTGGAGGAAGAGAAAGGTTCTCAGCTGTCATTGGAAGTGAAAAGCTAAGTGTAACTTAATAGTGTATTTCTAAATTTCTCGCTCTCTCTACATACTTTGTAACTAGAATGGACATTTGACATTCAGGACTCTGGGAAAGATGGGTGCTTTTTCCCTGTTCTTTTCTACGGATAATCCTGCAGATTTTTTACACCCTGATTTACAGATTCGAACAAAAATAACCTTTGTTGTGTTTAATGGGACTGCAAATTGTATCAAAAGGGGTTTTAAATGGACTTGACTGCTCAAAAAAGTTTTTACAGGGGTTTGCACGGATATTTACATGGGTCCCCAATGTAAGACTGAAACTTCCGGGAACTGAATTTTCTCTTTTCTGTGTTACTGCGGTGACATGACTTTTTCCGTGGGCCCGCCGATGTAAGATTTCCTCTTAAGGGGACTGCTGTTTTTTTCTCTTTGGGTTTTTTTTATGGGGGGATCAATGACATTTCCGGGGGTTTCCCCAAACGTAAGACTTCCATCTTACAGGGGGATGTGGTTTTTCTTCTCCTGCCAATACCACTTTCTCTCAGGTGCTGCTCCCAATACAACATCTCTAGGTTGTGCCCAATACAAAACCCTCGTCCATGCACGCTGCTGTTTCTACATACGTCCTCTGCTCATTCCCGTCCCATCCTGTTCACTGCATATCCTTAGCCTGCACGTTCTTATCTGTCCCCTGGGCGGGACAGAACATTCAGCCGACAGCCAGTAATGCTTTCCCTGGGCGTAACCCGACTTGGGCTCAAACGCCATTGCTAGGCACAAAATGAACCCCCTTCTCTTAAACCATGTATTGCTAATGAAACCTAGATGAACGCTTAGATTTTTGATCCCCATTTTAAATATGATCTTCATAGTGGACAACCCCCCTTTATGGTTTTTTAGGTCTCAAAAAAAATGTTTTCTTTTGCCTTTCTCATTGCCAGCCCCCAAAACCCCAAATATGATGTTTTGCTTACAACCAAGGACTTTACCTCTAATGTGCCGTCTTCTTCTCTGTGTTATCTTGTATAGAAACAAATACCTTAGACACCCTTTTTTCTTAGAAAACAAGAGATATTTTTTAGACAAAGGGGACTCTCCAACTGCCTTTTCCCACACTGCTGTACCAACATCCCAGAATAACTGGGGAAGGCCTTTTGGCCGAAAATTTAAAAAAAAATTGGATTACCTGATTGCTTTATGCCTAAAACTAATCCCCTGTTGGAGAATATCTACTTTTGTCTAAATAAATATGTCTTGTTTTCTAAGAAAAAGGGTGTGCTAAGGGTATTTGTTTCTTACAAGTTGACAGATTGGTTTATCCTTCTTTAAGCCCCCCAATTTTCACTTAATTAACAAACCAAGGTGTGCGGCATCCATTCGCTTTTTGCCTGGGTTTGTAGCAGAGACCCTTGAGTTTTGTATTTTATATAGCTATTTTTTTATGCTGAAATTTTTGGAAAATGTAGGAATCCTAAAGCATTACTAGGGTATGGCCTGCTACTTGTTTATTAAAACACAAAGAATATTGGGGATCACTTACTATTCCTCTCTAAATGTTTGACAGTTTAAACCTAGACTAGGCAGCATAAAGATACTCCAAATTTTAACACAGTGACTCAATGTCAATGTTAAAGGGGGTACTTTAAGCCCTAACTGGAACCCAGTCCTCTGGCCGTGCCTACTTGACACTCCCCTTTAAATGGAGACCCCAACTGTGCTAGGCCGACACTACAAAAGTGCGGGGGCCCATCAGGTGGTAAGAAACGTCAGTCTCTAGGTCATAATAAAACGGTGGGCCAAAAATCAAACAAAAATTAAAAAAAAACCCGAAGGGTCAAAGACGCGAAAAAGAGGGGGGTACAAAATCAAAAACTAGCCAAGGAGGGCACAAGCAGAGGTCAGATACCTAAATGCAGAAGTACAAAGTGGGGAAAAAAAAGGAAAAGCAGAAACTAACAGGCACAGTGACGACCAAGGGGGTTTTAAAAGGAGTGATGGACACCACCCTGTAGCTATTGGTGCTGCCCCCTGGCTTCTTTGGCCCTGTGACACACCTTGTCCAGAGTGGTTGTAGCCGTTACCCAGAGTCTCCCGCGAACGTTTCTCTGAGTGTGGTCACAAAAAACCCGGAGAATCGCAGGTCAGGTTTTGCCCTTCAGGCGGAAGTGACCAGGAAAGTGAGTTTTAAACAGATGTTTCAGAGATTTTTAAATTGATAGCTTTTTAAACTAATTTTTATTGGGTTATTGTCATTTTAATTCTATTCCAGAATTTTGGGGACAATCCTCTCATGTACACCATACACATCTTTTGGCTAAGCCACATCTCCTGTCAGATACAAATATTAAAAATGTGTCTGCACTAAAAATGCACCAAAATGCCTCATATTTTTTTAAATTTTTTTAAATATTTCTGGGGGCCATTATTTGTAAATTTGTCCCCTTTTTCCCCCTTTTCCCCGGAGAGAAGGAAAGTTTTTAATTAATAAAGTAGCTCACACTAGTAACATCTTTGTTTCAACGTAGAATTTTTATTTTTTTTCTTATTCAAACAGTTTATTGAAAGTAAAACAGAATAGTGTCAGAGCAAAAGAAAAGTCGATGTCACATCTTACCATAGACTACAAGGATCAAGCGATACTAATATATAGCACAAAAAAACAAGACCTGAGGACAGCGCACATTATTTTGCCCCGTTCCCCAAAAATTGGAGGGGGCAACACACACATGTCCAATGGAAAAAGGGAAAAAACAGGTTTAGCGCTGTCGGTGTAGGGGCTTATAATCAAGTGTTGAGAGATTGTTAGCTACTGCCTACATCTTCAAAAGACAGAGAAAATTTTTAAACCAAAAAAACTAAAAATAAAAAACATAATTCAAGGAGAAGAACTAAACGGCTGGGGACACCTCAAGGGGGTCCCTTAAAAAAAGGGCAATTTATCGAAAATCGCCGAATCCCAGAAACAAAAGGAACGGCCCTGAATAAGAGAGAGGGAGACTCAGAGAAAGACCTCAGGGCCCAAAAAAACTGTGCGGCACCTTTTTTTTGTAGGGGGAGAACCCGGGGAGGCCGAAAGTCAAGCCCGGTCTCCCGGTCTGCAAAGGGGTTTGATCGATAACTGCTTTCACCGCCTTTTCTCTTACAAAACCCCCTGTATGCAAATAGTTCCTTGAACCAGTCGCCAAGAGAAGGAAATTTTGTAATCACCAAGCAGGAATAAGGGGCCCTTTGGAACGATCGGTAAGACGGGCCGGCTTCCTAAAAATGTGAGTGGCAAGGGGGATGCAAATAAAAACAAAACCCTTTTGGTCATTTTGTTCCAGTGATAATTTTTAAAAAATCAATGACCCTTTGTCCAGAAAGGTTGCGAGCTGAACACTCACCAAAAAAAGGAGCATTGTCCCAACGCCGACCCCACATCTTCAAAGCACTTGAGCCCAAGGGGATATTTTTGAAAAGGGAGGGGACGCGATACCCAAAGCAGTGACTTTAAAAATTTAGCTCTTCAATTTTTCTATGTCAAAGGGTTTATAAAATAATGTATTGACTGGGTCCATTCCCCCTTTTCCCCATGGTTTTCCCGAGCCATCACAAAATGGGGGTTGATTGAGACATCCCCGAAGGACAATTATAAATTGAGAGTCTGTGTGCGCGGAGCTTGATAGTACCCAATACTGAAGGGTCAATGCTCTGTGAAAGTTAAAAGGAATTTTTTTTTACCCCCTAAAAATGTGGATCCTCATATAATTAAACCATGAGTGGGAAAGGGAGCCCAGGAGATGCACAACTTCTGAGAACGGTCACAGACCTGAATCTATGAGAAAATCTTTAAAAACTAAAGGTCTCTCAGGATCGAACCGTTTTTTTTTCAGCTCCAAATTGCCAATAACCGGGGTCAACGCCCCCTAAATAGCCTGATTGCCAAGCCATAAGAACGCCGGGTATATAGGGTGACTTGCGCAATATAGGGAAGGTTTGCGACCAAGTCCTTCGGCCCCCCAAAGAACCTAAGCCAGGGCAATGACGAGAGGGGCGTAGCAAGCACCAATTCCTCAAGTTGTATCCACATCTTTGACTCCCGCAGCTGAAACCAATTAACTAATCTAGTTGCAGTAGCTGCCAAGTAGTACGCCTTGAGATCCGTTAATGCCAATCCTCCTTCCAGCTTCGGCCTAACCAAAACAGTTCTGGCTATTCGGGGTCGACATCCTGACCAAATGAACTTACCAAAACACTTAGAAATTAGTTGGAAAAACGAGCGGGGGAGGAGAATCGGGATCATTTGAAAAAGGTAGAGTAGACTGGGGAGGACATTCATCTTCAAAATATTGATTCTCCCTAACCAATAAAAATCCTTTCTGTCCCAACGAGAGAGATCGGAGTTAATGATGTCCATCAAAGGTGCAAAGTTGAGTTCAAACACCTGTTCCGGATCAGCGGGAATATGGACACCTAAGTATTTAAAGGGAATCTGTCGTCATTTTTTTTTATGGGGGGGGGGGGCTGAAAGGGTTTTCCAGGAATATGTTAAGAATTTTGACAAATTTTTTTTTTCTTTGGTTAGTGGTAAGTATTAAAAATTAAATAAAAAATTGTACTATCTTCCTATTTCAGCCAGCGAGGAGCTAACCCTAGAAAATCTAGGAACAAGCCATGTAACAATTGCTGGAAAACAGCATGAAACCCAAACTGCTGTAAATGTGGGATGATCCTTCTGCAGGTGATATCATCTCCACCCCCATCCCTCCTCCCTTTGGCTGTGTGAGAAAGGAGGGGGAGGTATTTAGTCCAAGCCTCTCCATTTTGTCGTGGACAAAGGCACTAATGATGTGTTCTAGTAGTTTGTACACTGTAGTGGACATCAAATCTACTGACAGCACCCGTTCCTCCATCATGTCCGTCGTTCCCTGATACACATCATTCTTCTTTAGTTCCTCCTGTCATGTACGTCGTTCCCTTATGAATACATCATTCTTCTTTAGTTCCTCCTGACATGTACGTCGTTCCCTTATGACATACGTCGTTCCTCTTTAGTTCCTCCTGTCATGTACGTCGTTCCGTTATGACATACATCGTTCCTCTTTAGTTCCTCCAGGCAGCGCGCCGGACCGGGGCCACTCCCCCAGGAGGGGAGGCGCGGCATGACCCGGCACGCTGGGCGCGGCCGGAGCGGGTCGCGGTGACGCGGCCGAAGCGCGTCATGATGACGCGGCTGCTGGGGGAGGAGTCCCGGCGCAGGGAGGGGCGGTATTTAAGGCCGCCTCTCTGCCCGGGAAAAAGCAGTCAGCGCAGCACATGTGAGGCAGTGAGGAGCCCGTGCTGCGCGCTGCGTTAACCCCTCCCCCCCCCTTTAGGGAACGAGCAGGAGATAAGAGATGGGCGGAGGGGGGATAGCCATTTTAAAAGGAGCTGCGGCGGCTAGCCGCATCCAGGGGCGCAACATGGCTGCAGGACGCGGTGCAGGCGGTGGTTAGCGGCACAGGGGCCGCAGCTACGGAACCGCCGGCCGCCAGCAGGAGCAGCCGCAGACGCAGGGCCAGGCCTCCGCAGCGCTGAGCCCTGATTACACTCCGGGGGCCCCGTCGTCGCCGGGGGAAAGCCCTTCCAGGGACCCCCCGGGGGTCAGGGGGATCGCCCCGTGTCTTCAGGGCGGTCTTCTCCCCCCGGGAGGCATCCGAGTGGGCCGGCCCGGGGCTCTGCGGGGGACAGTGGGCCGGTTCACCAGTCCGGTGCAGGTCCAGCTGTCGCCCCTTCATCGGCGATCCGGTCCGTGGTAGCGGTGGCCCCTGCTGGCGATGCTCCGGTCAGGGGGGTCACCCGGCGTCGGAGGACGGTCGGGAGTCGCGGTGAGGACGACGGGGGAGTCGGTGGGCCGGAAGGGCCCAGCGGGCGGCAGGCTGCCGGCCCCGGCGGCGGTCGTCGAGGAGCATCCAGGACATCGGCGGAGGCGTGGAGTTCGTCCCCCTCAGACCCGCGGCTGCGCAGGTCGGCCTCCCCTGTTGGGGGTTTGACGGCCTTGACCCGGGCTGCCGGACACCAGGGGTGGTTTCGGATTGTCGGAGGGACGTCTCTTGCGAACCCAGGGGAACGGCTGGGGGGGTCCCAGCCCCCCACGCGCCTGGTGAGTACATGTCTTTGTCGTGTTCGTTTCCCCTATATTGCGGTCCCCGGGGGGTAGTGGGGGGAGCGCAGGGTTCACCCAGGGCCCAAGGGAGTTGCCGTGGAGGGGCGAGGCAGCAGGGGAACCCGGGGGGGCGGGGGTTTGGCAGATGCGGTCGGGGCGTTGTGGGCGGGGCTGGCGTGGGGGGGGCGGGGTGGTGGGGTCCCGCCTCCGATTAGTGCGTGGGTTTCCCAACAACGAGTGGAAGGGAGGCCTTTGGCGGGAGTTCCGGCAGTGGCGAGCCCGGAGCAAGGGGCGAGTAGGGGGGGGTCACGGTGTCGTGCAGACCGAGAAGGAGCAGCAGGACACGTGCGTTTAGATGACAAGCAAAAGGGGAGGTCTATGTCTGTTTTTGAAGGGCCCCTGGGGGCGCATTTGAAGCAGGAGGTGGGGAGAAGATATGGAAAGATAAATTTACGTTGAAATCTTTTCCCTTTTCTGCCGCTGGAAAATTTAACCTAGACAAGGGGAAAGAGGGACGAGAGTAAGAAGGAGGAAGAGGAAAAGCGGCGGTGGCGTCTGATCCCTCAGACGTTTTACTAATTGGCTGCAAGCATTTGCCATATTGGCAAGTGTGATTGGGAAAAAGCCCCGGGGAAAAAATTGTTCGGCGCTGTTTTGTTACTTTGGAAAGCAATCGGAGGGCGCATCGGGCTTAGGGGGGTTTGGCGTGGTTGCGCATGATGAGCAGTTTCGCCGCTTTAAGGCGGTCCGCCCGCCCATTCGGTGGGACCATAGGACATAGGCCTTTGGTTGAAAGTCAGGGCCCACCGACGAAGTTCGGTTCGCCCTTTCAGGGGGGGGCCGGTGGGGCCGGCCAGGGGGGTAATGGGGGGGGAGCGGGGGGTGGGGCCCAAGCTGGGGGGCAGAAAGGAGCTTGCTGGCAGTTCAATAGCAGCCAGTGTAAATAGGGGCAGGATGTAAATTTTAAACACATCTGCTCTTTTTTGTGGGGCGACCTCGCACCCTGTTCCCCGGTTGTTTTAAGAAGGGGCGGGGCCGGTGGTAGCCAAGGGGGCGGGGCCGGTGAAAACCCCGAGAGATGGAGCGTTCCTGGCCGGGTTTAGTGATGGGGCCCGACGGCAGAATTGTTGCGGGAGGGTTTTGCGGAAGGTTTTAAGACCCCCCCCCGGTGCATCAGGTGCCTTTTTCGGTCAAAAAATAGGGGCGGCACATGAGCACACGGCCGTAGTGACAGAGAAATTGGGGAAAGAGGGGGCACTGGGTCGGTTGTCGGGTCCTTGTGCGGGGCCACCTTTTCCGGATTTGGTGGTTTCACCGCTGGGGGTGGTTCCGAAGAAGGAACCGAATAAATTTCGGCTCATCCACCACTTGTCTTTCCCCAAGGGAAGCTCGGTCAATGATGGCCCATAGCACGGAGTTGTTTTCCGGTGGTGTATTACATCATTTGACGAGGCGGTGGCCTGGTGCAGCTTTTTTGGGGCGGGTTTTTGGGAGGGCAAAGGGCCCGACATCGAATCGGTTTTTCCGGTTACTTCCGGTTGCATGCGGAGAGGTGCGTTTTTGGGTGTTATTGGGAGGCTGTTTATGTGGATAGGTGCCTCCCCCAATGGGTTGTTCCTTGGGTCTTGGCCTATTTTGAGGGTTTAGTTCTTTTTTGGAATGGGCAGTTAGGGATGTTGGGGTTTGGACTCAATCATTCATTATTTGGATGATTTTCTGTGTGTGGGGCCCGTGGTTCCCCAATTTGCGGGTCACTGCTACAGGCGTTGATTGGGTGGCAGAGCGGTTTGGGGGTTCCGCTGGCTGAAGGGAAGACGGAGGCCCGGTGTCTTGTTTGAGTTTTTGGGGTTATTTGTATTGATTCCGTAGCTATGGAGTGTAGGTTGCAGGAGGATAAATTGGGGGCGTTGAAAAAGGAAGTGCAGAGGGAGGGCCGGTTAAAAAAAATACCGTTGCGGGAGTTGCAGTCCTTGCTTGGCAAACTGAATTTTGCTTGCAGGATTCTGCCCATGGGAAGGGTTTTTTGTAGGCGGGGTGGCGAGGGCTACGGCGGGGATTGAGAAGCCACACCCACTTTTTGCGGGGTTTAACCGGGAACACAGGGAGGACCCGGCAGTGTGGGGTCTTTTTTGGAAAAGTATAACGGGAGGTCCCTCATACTGGGCAGGGAGGTCTCCCAAACAGGAGGTGGCATCTTTATGATGCGGCAGGCAGCACGGGCTTCGGGGCCATTTGCGGGGGACGCTGGTGTGGGGGATCCGTGGCCGGCGGGTGGACAGATTCTCCCTTTTTACGCATTTGGGGTTCCTGGAACTCTTTTCCCATAGTGGTGGCAGTTTGAGCTATGGGGGGGATCGGGTTAGGGATCAGAAGGTGCGGTTCCCTTGTGACAACTTGGGAGTGGTGCAGGGCCCTCAACAATTTGTCTGCATCTTCGCCTCCGGTGGTTCGGTTGCTCGGTTGTTGGTTCTGCGGTGTTTAGAATTAAATTCGTGGGTGGTGGCGGAGCATGTTCCGGGGGTGCTGAATGTGGTGGCTGATTCTCTTTCTCGATTGCAGTGGGAGTGGTTCAGGAGGCTGGCGCCATCGGCGGCGGAGGAGGGAGAGAAATGCCCCAGTCACCTTTGGAGCGCGGCATCCGAGTCGCAGACCATTTGATCCGGGCTTCCCTGTCAGGTGGGACCTGGTTGGCCTATGGTAGGGCCTGGGAGATGTGGTCGGAATGGCTGGCGGGTTTTGGTCCGGTGTCGGCGGAGGAGGATGAGTTAGGGGCACTGTTGTGCCTGATGGTTCACTTGGAGAAGCTTGGCTGGTCGGTGGCTAAGGTACGCAGATTTATGGTGGGCTTAGCATTTGGTTTTAAGTGGAGAAGGAGGACGGATCTGACAAAGGATTTTGTTATTTCCCGGGCCTTGCGCGGTTACAGGCGTGGGAGGGGGGCCAGGGATTTGCGTCGGCCAGTGGTGTTCGCGTTGTTGGAACGTTTAGGGGAGGTGGTTTCAGTCAGTGGCGGCCTGAGTACGAGGTGGCTTTATTTCGCCTGGCCTTCTCGTTAGCCTTTTTGGGGCCCCCTGAGAGTGGGGGGGTTGGTTTCCCCGAGTCGTGGAGAGGGGGGGGGCCTGCAGGCCCCAGACGTGTGGGAGCATGTGGTGCGGTGGTGTGTTTTGGATCCGGTTCAAAGAGGATCAGGAGGGGAGGGGCCATCAGGTGCGGTTGAGGGGATTCACGGAGCTCTCATGTGCCCTCTGGGTCGCTTGCGGGGGATTTCGGGTTTTTGTGCAGAGTGGTGTGTGGGCCCCTATTTGGGGCACCAGGATGGTTTTTTTCTGTCCCGATATCAATTCGCGGCGGTGTTCAGGGTCTGTTTGGGGGCATTGGGTCTGGAGCCCCCCGGTGGTTCGCCCCCGACTCTTTTCGAATAGGAGCGGCAACAGAGGCGGCGGGTTGGGGTCTTCGCCTGAGTTGGTCGGAGGATCGGACGATGGGAGTCGGACCGGTTCAGGATATATGTGCGCCCCCAGTTGGTTGTCGGGGGAAGGTCATAGGGGTGGCGGAGTTGTTGGTCGGTTAGCCCCCTGAGTTTTTGCCGTCACGTTTTCGTGGGTTTTTGTTTTCTTTTTGTAGGTCGGTCGCCTTGCCTGGTCTGGATCCCGGGGACATTCCTATGTCCACTGGGGCGTTGGGAGAGAGCGGACGTCCGGCCCGGAGGGGCGGCAGCTCGGGTTTTCGCGAGATGTGGCAGTGATTCGGTGGATAGGACGGCGTGGTATGAGGTGGCTGGGGTGGTGCCGGAATTTTTGCGGTTATGCGGCATTGGATAGACCCCCGGATGGTTTTTGGTGTTGCATGCCCCGGGGGGAATGATTTTTGGGCTCCCTTTACTTCTCGGGAGCTGGTTAAGAACATTAAATATGACCTGTTACGGTTGTGGTCCTCTTTCCCCGGGTGGTCATTGTTGTGGGGCGGACATGGTGTTCCGGCATCGTTGGCGGGGGGCCAGGTCGGTGGATAGTCTGAACAAGGCCGGGTAAAGGCCAACAGGTCAGTGGCAGGATTTGTGGCACGTAATGGGGGGTGTTTTTTGCGCCACCTCGAATTGGAAGCGGGAGTGGGGAATTTTTGGGAGAGCGGACGGGGTTCATCTGACGGCGGATGGATTGGATTTATGGGCCCTCGGTCTTCAGGAGGGTATTGAGAGGGCTCTCGGTTTGGTGGGGGTCTCGCGTGCATGAGGGGTCATGGCATGCTCCCCCGGTGGCGGTCGAGGTTCTTGGAGTGGTGGAGAAAAATTGGTGAGGGAGTCCGTCGGGGTAGGATTCCCTCAGAGTTTGGGTAACTTGGACGGCCCCGGGGAAAAAGGGGGGGGCTCTTTCGGGGTGTTATCCCTGGGGAGCAAAATTTGAGGAGTCATAGAGTATGGCTTTTTGGGCCTCCGAGCCAGTGGAGTACGGCTGGGGGCAAAATGGTGGGGTTTTTTCCTTCGGGGATTTTGGTCGCCCGGGGCGGTTTTTGGGGCTCCAAGGACCTCGGCTCCCTGTTTGGTACTGTGGTTTTTAAAGTGTTATTGGGTTATTTATGTAGTTGTATATAGATATATATATGTATATGGAGAGGCCCGGGGAGAGGTGGATTATTTTATACGGGAGGTATATTTATTTACATATATATATTTATTACCGGTTTACAGATTTATTGATATTTATACTGGTTTGTGTTATATTTATGTGTATGTTTGTTAATAAAACGGCTGCTGTGGCCAATTTTAATCCAAGCAGGTGTGTCGTGTCATCACTGGGGGGCTTCAGCAGGGAGGTGGGGATCAAGGAAAAGTGGAATGAAAATTGGGAGGGCAGGGCGCGCAGACTCAGCATTGCCCTGGGGTCATGTCATGTACGTCGTTCCGTTATGACATACGTCGTTCCTCTTTAGTTTCTCCTGTCATGTACGCCGTTCCCTTATGACATACGTGCGTTCCCTTCTTTAGTTCCTCCTGTCATGTACGTCGTTCCTCTGATACGCGTTCCTCTTTAGGTTCCTCCTGTCGTTATATACATTGTTACCTCTGATATACATCGTTCCTCTTTAGTTCCTCTGTCATGTCGTTCGTTCCATTATGACATACGTCAGTTCTCTTAGTTATTCCTGTATGTACGTCGTTCCCCTCTGACATACGTCGTTCCTCTTTATTTCTCCCGTCATGTACGTCGATTCCTTATGACATACGTCGTTCCCGTTTAGTTCCCTTTGTCTATGTACGTCGTTCAGTTATGACATTACGTGTTTTCCTTTTTTAGTTCCTCCTGTCATGTACGTCGTTCCTCTGACATACATCATTTCCTCTTTAGAAAAAAAAATTCCTCCTGTCATGTTACGTCGTTCCCCTCTGACATAAGTAGCTTCCTCTTTAGTTCCTCCTGTTGTACGTAATTCCCTTATTGACATACGTCGTTCCTCTGTCATGTACGTCTGTTCCTCTTTAGTTCCTCCTGTCGTATACATTGCTTCCTCTGATATACATCATCCTCTTAGTTCCTCCTGTCATGTACGTCATCCCCTTATTGACGTAACGACCCCCTTCTCTTTAGTTCCCTCCTTTCATGATACGTCGTTTCCCTTATGACGTACGTCGGTTCTCCTCTTTAGTTCTCCTGTCATGTACGTCGTTTCCTCTTTAGTTCCTGCTGTCATGTACGTTCGTTTCCCCTTTAGTTCCTCCTGTCCATGTAGTGTTTCCTTATGAAATACGTTGTTTCCTCTTTAGTTCCTCTGTCACTGTACGTCGTTCTTATGACATACGTCGTTCCCTTTAGTTCCTCTGTCAGTGTACGTCGTCCTCCTTTAGTTACCTCCTCTCCATGTAGGTCGTTCCCTTATGACATACGTCGTTCCCCTTTAGGTTCCCTCCTGTCATGTAAGTCGTTCCTCTTCTTAGTTCTCATGTCTGTACGTCGTTTCCTTATGACATACGTTTTTCTCTTTGTTCCTCTGTCATGGTAAGTCGTTCCCTTATATGACATACGTCGTTCCCTTTAGTTCCTCCTGTCCATGTACGTCGTTCCCCTCTGACATACAGCGTTCCTCTTTAGTTCTCTGATCTGTACGTCGTTCCCTTATGACATACGTCGTTCCTCTTTAGTTCTTCCTGTCAATGTACGTCGTTCCTTATGACACTTACGTCGTTCCCCTTTAGTTACCTATGTCATGTACGACGTTCCCCTTTAGTTCCTCCTGCATGTACGTCGTGTTCCCTGACTACATCGTTCCTCTTTATTTCCTCCTGTCATGTACGTCGTTCCCTCTGACACACGCTCGTTCTCGTTAGTCCTTTCCAGTCTGTACGTCGTTCCCTCTGACACAGTCGTTCCTCTTTAGTTCTTCCTGTCATGTACGTTCGTTACCCCTCAGACATACGTCGTTCCTCTTTAGTTCTCCCGTCATGTACGTCGTTCCCTTATGGACATCACGTCGTTCCCCTTTAGTTCCTCCTGTCAAGTACTTCGGTTACGTTTATGACATAACGTCGTTCCTTTTTAGTTCCTCCATGTCATGTACTGTCGTTCCCCTCTGCACATACATAATTCTCTTTAGTTTCCTCATGTATGTACGTCGTTCCCCTCTGACATACGTCGTTCCTCTTTAGTTCCTCCTGTCATGTACGTCATTCCCTTATGACATACGTCGTTCCTCCTGTCATGTACGTCGTTCCTCTTTAGTTCCTCCTGTCGTATACATTGTTCCCTCTGATATACATCAGTCCTCTTTAGATCCTCCTGTCATTACGTCTTCCCTGTATGACGTACGTCGTTCCTCTTTAGTTCCTCCTGTCCAGATACGTCGTTCCCTTATGGACGTACGTCGTTCCTCTTAGTTCCTCCTGTCATGTACGTCGTTCCTCTTTAGTTCCTCCTGTCATGTACGTCGTTCCCCTTTAGTTCCTCCTGTCATGTACGTCGTTCCCCTTAGTTCCTCCTGTCAATGTTATGTCGTTTCCTATATCGACATACGTTGTTCCTCTTTAGTTGCTCCTGTCTTGTACGTCGTTCACTTTATGACATACGTCGTTCCCCTTTAGTTCCTCCTTCATGTACAGTCGTTCCTCTTTCGTTCCTCCTGTCATGTACGTCGTTCCCCTTAAGTCATACGTCAGTTCCCCTTTAGTTCCTCTGTTCATGTACGTCGTTCCTCTTAGTTCTCCTGTCATGTAGGTCGTTTCCTTATGGACATACGTTGTTCCTCTTTAGTTCCTCCTGTCAAGTTCGTCGTTCCTTTATGACCATTAGTCGTTCCCCTTTAGTTCCTACTTGTCATGTACGTCGTTCCCCTCTGACATACATCGTTCCTCTTTAGTTCTCTGTCATGTAAGTCGTTCCTTATGACGTACGTTGTTCCTCTTTAGTTCTTCCTGTCATGTACGTCGTTCCCTTATGACATACGTCGGTTCCCTTTATTTCCTACTTTCTTGTACGTCGTTCCCCTTTAGTTCCTCCTTGTTTCATGTAGTCGTTCCCCTGCCATTAAATCGTTCTCTTTAGTTCCTCCTGTCATGTACGTCGTTTCCCCTCTGACACACGTCGTTCCTCTTTATTTCATCATGTCATGTACGTCGTTCCCCTCTGACACAACGTCGCTCTCGTGTTCCTTCTTTAGTTCCTCCTGTCATGTACATCGTTTCATTATGACATAAGTCGTTCCTCTTTAGTTCCTCCTGTCATGTACGTCGTTCCCATATGACATACGTAGTTCCTCTATAGTTCCTCTGTCATGTCCGTCGTTTCCCTTATCACATAACGTCGTTCCCTTTAGTTCCCTCCTGTCATGTACGTCGTTCCCCTTTTAGTTCCTCTTTCAGTGTCTTGTTTCCCCTGACATACGTCGTTTCCTCTTTAGTTCCTCGCTGTCATGTACGTCTTCCCTTCTGACAACGTCGTTCCTATTTTGTTCCTACCTGTCATGTACGTTCGTTCCCTTATGACACTACGCCGTTCTCTTTAGTTCCTCCTGTCATGTACATCGTTTCTTTGACATACGTCGGTTCCTCTTTAGTTGCTCCTGTTTTATGTACGTCATTCCCTTATGACATAGTCGTTCTCTTTAGTTCCTCCTGTCATGTATGTCATTCCACTTAGACATACGCTCGTTCCGCTGTAGTACCTCCTGTATTCGTACGTATTCCCTTATGGAACATACGTGTTCGCTTTAGTTCCTTCCCTGTCGAATATACATTGTTCCCTTCTGGATATACATACATTCCTCTTTAGTTCCTCTGTCATGAAAGTCGTTCCCTCTGACACCACGTCGTTCCTCTTTAGTTCCTCCGGTCAATGTCCGTCGTTCCCCTCTGACACACGTCGTTCTCTTTAGTTCCTCTTCATGTACATCGTTTACTTATGACACATGCGTTTTCTCTTTAGTTCCTCCTGTACTGTACGTCGTTCCTTTATGACATACGTCATTCCTTTTAGTCCTCCTGTCATTCGTACGTAGTTCCCTTATGACATACATCGTTCCTCTTTAGTTCCTCCCTGTCATGTACGTCGTTCCCTATGACATACGTCGTTCATCTTAATTCTCCTGTCATCGTGAGTTGTTCCCTCTGACATACGTCGTTTCCTTCTTTAGTTCCTCCTGCATGTACGTTCGTTCCTCTTTAGTTCCCCTGTCATGTAACATCGTTGCCTTATGACATACGTCCTTCCTCTTTTGTTCCTGCTGTCATGTACGTCGTTCCTCTTTAGTTCCTCCTGTCATGTACGTCGTTCCTCTTTAGTTCCTCCTGTCATGTACATCGTTCCTCTTTAGTTCCTCCTGTCATGTACGTCGTTCCTCTTTAGTTCCTCCTGTTATGTACGTCGTTCCGTTATGACATATGTCGTTCCTCTTTAGTTCCTCCTGTCATGTACGTAGTTCCCTTATGACATACGAGTTCTCTAGTTCTCCTGTCTTGGTACGTCGTTTCCCTTATGACATTCATCATTCCTCTTTAGTTCCTCCCTGATCTTGTACGTCATTCCCTTATGACATACGTCATTCCTCTTAGTTCCTCCTGTCATGTACGTCGTTCCGTTATGACATACATCGTTCTTCTTTAGTTCCTCCTGTCATGTACGTCGTTCCCTTATGACATACGTCGTTCCTCTTTAGTTCCTCCTGTCATGTACGTTGTTTCCTTATGACATACGTCGTTCCTCTTTAGTTCCTCCTGTCATGTACGTCGTTCCCCTCTGACATACATAGTACCTCTTTAGTTCCCTCCTGTCATGTACGTTGTTATATTATGACGTACGTTCGGTTCCTCTTTAGTTCCTCCCTGTCATGTCACGCTATTCCCTTATGAAATACGTCGTTCTCTTTAGTACCTGCTGTCATGTACGTTGTTTCCTTATGAGATACGTCGTTCCTCTTTAGTTCCTCCTGTCATGTACGTCGTTCCCCTCTGACATACATCGTTCCTCTTTAGTTCCTCCTGTCATGTACGTAATTCCCTTATGACGTACGTCGTTCCTCTTTAGTTCCTCCTGTCATGTTCATTGTTCCCTTATGACATACGTCGTTCCTCTTGAAGTTCCTCCTGTATGTACGTCTGTTCCCTCTGACATACGTCTTTCTCTTAGTTTCATCCTGTCATGGTACGTCGTTCACTTTTTATGACATACTTCGTTTCCCTCTTTAGTTCCTCCTGGTCAGTACGTCGTTCCCTTTATGAATACGTCGTTCCTCTTTAGTTCCTCCTTGTCATGTACGTCGTTACCCTCTGACATACATCGTTCCTCTTTAGTTTCCTCCTGTTATGTACATCTGTTCCCTTATGGACATACGTCGTGCTCTTTAGTTTCCTCCTGTCAGGTATAGAGGCTAATTCCCCCCACCACAGGTATAGAGGCTTATCCCCCACCACCACAGGTACAGAGGCTAATCCCCCCACCACATGTATAGAGGCAAAATCTGCAGCAAACAGTGTTTAGCTGCAAAATCCGCATAGAAATAGAGTTTAGAAACGGAGTTTAGATCAAAATCGCAGCAAACGGAGTTTAGCGTCAAAATCCGCAGCAAAAACGTAGTTTTGCGTCAAGATCCGCGGCGAAACGGAGTTTAGCGTCAATATCAGGATCTAAACGGAGTTTAGCGGCATAATCCGCTGCGAAACAGAGTTTAACGTCAAATTCGGCGGAGAAACGGAGTTTAGCGGCAAAATCTGAAAAGAATGGGTTACTGTCAAAATCCCCAAAATAACAGATGCTTTAGCGTCAAAATCCGCAGCAAACATAGTTTAGCGCAAGATCCGCGGCGAAAATGGAGTTTAGCGGTCAAGATCACAGGCGAAACGGAGTTTAGCGTCAGATCTGTAAAGAATCGAATTTTGCAGCATCAGAGAGATCGAAGAACTTTATTAGCCACAAAATCCATAAAGAAAAGGATTTTTTGCGTCAGAAGCGAAGAAAATTTTATTAGGTCAAAAAAATCTGTAAAAATAAAGGGATTTTAGCGCAACAAAAAACGTTAAAAAAAATATTCTTGAGCCAAAAATCCGTTATAAAAAGAATTTTTAACGTTAGAAGCGAGAGAACTTAAAATTAGCAGGAAAAATTTGAAATTGTGCAAAAATCATTCAGCGACAAAGCACAATCGCTTTATTAGGAAACAAGGACTCCGTAGCACACCTGTCAGCCTCTCTCTGGCAGCCCTGCTGGAGCACAGAGGGGGCTGGACATCCGTAGCTGTCCTCTTGTACCTCCACAATCATGGTGCCCTGCAGACATAGAGCATCTGTGACTCACAGCAGGGGGGGCTCTCACTGAAGTTAACCAGAAGGAATCGTTTTCAGTCTTCTTACCTCAGTAATCACTTTATGGCAGCCTTCCTGAGTGTTGTGCAACTCACAGAGCAGAGAAACTATCTCTGAAGGGGGAAGGGCTCTACACACAGAATCTCTTTAGCTCTCCCTTTACAGACTCACATTCATAATTTCAGCAAAAAGAGGATAAAATAGATGTAGAAAACACACACATTACTGCAAAAAAAAAAAAATTGCGACACAATCCCTTTAAAGGAACCAGTGGACCAAGTAAAAGGGAAATTCTGTTTCAAGAGAGAAACTAGGTCATTGTCGAGACCAATACTTAGAGCGACACAGAGCGATAGATAAGTTAGAATTAAAGTTACTTAGCTGCCCAAAGTGACTCAACACCGACATGAGTGACGGAAGAGAGGTAAGGGGTTGAGTGAGATACAATAGCAAATCGTCCGCAAATGTGGCGCATTTAACTTGATAGGTTTTAAGTGGGAAACCTTGTATATTCTGATTGATTCTAATAGCTTGGAGTAGGTGCCTCATGGTCAAGACATGCAGGAGCGGCGACAAAGGGCAACCCTGCCTGGTGGGCAGTGTAGAAGAGAGAACGCAATTCCCTCTTATTTGCGCAAATGGTTCATGATAGAGGGCCATTATTTTCTGTAACATTACGAGGCCTAAACCAGATGACTTAAGAACCTCAGACATGAACACCCAATCCACTCGGTCAAAGGCCTTTTCAGCGTCAATAGAAAGAAGCATACATTGCCTGTTAGTCTCCCGGGCCAAGTACAAAATGCTAAATGTCTTGAGGGTATTATCCCTAGCTTCGTGTGACGGGGCAAAGCCTAATTGATAAAGATGCACTAAATATCCCAAAATGCTATTAAGACATGTGGCAAGCAACTTGGCAAAAATCTTGGCGTCCGTGTCTATTAAAGAAATGGGCCTATAGCTGGAACACAGAGAGAGAGAGGAAAGAAAAAAAGGGGGGGGGGGAGGGGAGCTTCTCCCAGGGACAGATCAAGCCGAGAACCAGCTAAAGTATTGCAACTATAAAAGATTAACCAAACAAATAGGAATGCAAGTAATAAGTTTTAACATGGAGAAGACCTGCAAGGTGGCTCACGGGACATATGGAGGGAGGCTTCTTCTAAGCGGATCCCTCCCATTCTCCTGACTGGGGGTGAGTCTCGGTATCTTGCGCTCCCTTTGTGGTTTTGGGACCCCTAATGCATCAGGGTGAGTTGAAGAAGATCCTTGCGAAGAGGGCAAGTGAGAGGAGAATGGGACAAACATAGAGTTCCATTCAGGGAGAGCAACAGGCAGGAGATCCAGAGCCTCTCGGAAGGCCGCTAAGTCCACGGTGCTACGTAGAACAATGAACTCCTCCCCGCAACGAACCTGCAAAGCAAAGGGGTATCCCCAGCAGTACGGGATATGGTATGACTGCAAAAGGGCAAGGATAGGTTTTAGGGTCGCCCTCAAATGGAGCGTTCTCCTCGACAGGTCACGGAAGAAGGAGAGTTTGGCCCCCTCGTAGGAAAGGTCTTGAGATAGTCGCGCTTTCTTCATAATTAGTTCCTTGACGGCATAATAATGGATCCTACATATAACGTCCCGTGGGCGGGAAGTGTCCTGACTTTGGGGTCTCAAGGCCCTATGGGCCCGATCAATTTCAATGTGGTCGTCCTCTTTCCTTCCCAAAAGAGAGTTAAAGAGCTTAGTAAGGGCCTGGGGGAGATCCGGTGGTTTGATGGATTCGGATAGTCCCCTAATGCGAACATTATTTTGCCGATTCCGATTCTCAAGATCGTCCATCTGATACACCAAGGTTTGATGCAGAATTCTCTGGTTGGATAACGAAACTTGTAGGTCGGCAATAGAGTATTGGACCGTTTCCTGAAATTATTCCAGGGATTGGACTCTAGTTTGAAGAGACGAGACATCTGCCTTCATGACATGTAGATCCTGTCACCATGCTGCTTTCAAATCTTGTGCCAGGGCTGAGAGATCACTCTTCGCAGGCAGCAGAGACAGGAGAGCTTGCAACTCTGGATGACTTTTGAGTGTTGCCATAGCATCCTCGGGTGAAATAGTAGATAGCAAAGTTGTACCCCCTTGGAACTCACGTTGAATGGGCGCGAGGGTAGTGTCCCTGTTAGAATACATGAGGCCAGCAGAGTCAAAGTCGGGAGACCAAGTGTGAGTCCAGGATTGTGCTGGTTGGACCGAGGCCAGGAAGGCTGGAGGGCTATAGAGCTGCATCCCCCGAGATATGTCCTCTGATGTGCCAAAGAATGAGTCCGCTGGGGACATGGGAGAGTCATCATCTTCCACCATACCGCTCCCCCGGCAGTCGGCGTCCTCTGTAATGTGACTCATTATGGCAGGGCCCAAGGGCTCACTCAGCCCCACTGGTCGGTCTGCAGGGATAGACTTATGGCATATAGGGGTGCCTGGGAGTGGTGAGCTTCCCAGTATAGGAAGGCTATCAGCCCAGTGACCTAGGGCCGGGGAAGGTGCTGGTGTAACTGATTGTGGCCGGTCCAGGGTGACCCCTACAGAGACAGGCAGGGGAAAAGGAGAAGGGTCAATTGGTGGCAACGTCTGACCTGTTCCCCGAGATGGCGGCACCACGTGGCCCGTAGAGGGCCCCACTGCTAGGATCGGTGCAAGATCCATACACATGGAAGCTGGGCTTCTGAAGAGACAGTTTAGGGTGTCAGCCCTTTGAGCAGGTCCCGGCGTCCTCCCAGAAGTAGCTGGTGGTGGCTGGGCCCGAGTAGAGCCCGCTGAAGAGAACGAGAGAGGCAATGAGTTGCCAGGTGGTGACTGTGTCTGGCCCGAACCCCGCGATGGTGGATCCATACAGTCCGGGCTACTAGCTGGTAGGTGAGTTCCAGCAGCTCCTAGGGAAGGTCCCGGTGTTCTCACAGGGGTAGCTGGCAGCAGCTGTGCTCGGTCAGAGCTCACTGGGGGAGGCAGGAGAGGGAGAGAGGCCTCAGGCTGCAGCTGTGACTGACTTGCTCCCTGTAATGGCGGCTCCACATGGTGCGCTGAAGGTCCTGCAGGCCTCGGGAAGGTGCTGGCTTGACTGCTGGGAGCAGAGAGGAAGCGACGCTGTCGGGACACCTGCCGGGCTAAACGCAGAAGCTCCAGTTCCACCGCCTCCACCGACAGGGAAGCTTGACTCCCTGCCCGTGCTTGCGAGGAAGATGGCTTCGGCTCCAGAGAGAGGTCCTGCGATGCCGCCTGCAAGTCCTCAAGCGGGGCGAAATCGTTGAAACTGGGCACAGCACAGTCCACATGTGCAGAGGGAGACTTCTCCTTCTTCTTTACGCGTCTTGGCCCCATTTTAAAGCCTGTCATCCCCTTATTTGAGTCGGTCCTGTGCAGAGCTCAACTTATGCACGTCTGCTCAGTAGCATGTCCGGCCATACCCCTCAACGTAGAATTTTATATAAAACGTGACATATTTAACTGGAAGACAGAAGAGACCTCAATGGTTGTCCTATTGTGCTCTATGTTATCGTAGGTTTTGTGTATTAAACATTACAGAGGCCTCCAGCAACAAGTCTTTCATATCCTGCCATGTTCTCCAATGGGTCATCTGAACTGCAAACCCATTTAAGCATTGCCACATGTTAAAACTGAAGTTTCTACATCTTAAGTTAAGAAACTGTGGCTAGCTCCAACTCATCCTAATTCCCTCCTGTGGTCCACTACATATATTAAGCCAAGTGCTCCATTGTTACACTCCATGACACTTACAAGGGATATTTAGAGGAGATGTCATAAGAAGTTTGGCCCTTGTTCAGACGCTTCTCTGATTACCTCTTTTTTGTTTCACCTGCTAGTGATGGATGCTCTTACAGATTGGATTATGAAACCATGGTTTGAGTGTAGGTTATTTAGGTTTGCAGATGTGGTGGACTACAGGATTAGGAAGTTTATTCCGTTCTCAGACTTACGCTCTACACACAGCCTTCCACTCTCTAGTGAATATTCTTATCTACAAATTAGTCATTATGGAGACTGTAATGGGGACTACTATGGTGTCCCAACCAATGGCTTTTGAGAAATGTGTAGGCGGCGTGTCTTACAAAAGGGCTTAAATATCCACTAATTATCAAATGTGATTGCTACACCTCAAGATTCTTTATTGTTTCATGCATACAGACTTAATGGGAAAGAATATTTGGACTCTCCACTGTCGCCAAGAAACATGTGAAGATTTTAGACAAGCATCGCGTTCTTCATATGGTCAGTCAACACAGGATAATCAGTATAAAATATTGATGTATTGGTGCTACATTCCTGCTTTACTACATAAACTGAATAACGATATCCCGAATAGATGCTGGAGGTGTGATGCGCTGAATGCTACTCTCCAACATATCTTTTGGGATTGCAATCTCATTAAATCCTTTTGGAAACAGGTTCAAGTTGGTTGTTGAATTAACATAGGTTAGGGTTTCATTAACTCCACAGACATATATATTGAATTTTCCATATCGTCTTTTAGGGCGCAAGATCGGTCAACTGTTCCTATATATCTTAACAGTAGCTAAGTGTTTAATCGCTAAGTTCTGGAAGCAAAGGTCTATTCCATCTCGGAATGATTTATGCAACCGAGTTAAGGAGGTTAGGAATCTGGAATATCTCACTGCCCTTCTTAATAATAGATTAGAGGCCTTTGATGCAATTTGGAAACCCTGGGATACCTTCTGTATTATCAATGATCTGTAGCCCTGTTTTGACTATCTAAGGAATACTATATACAACTGTGTTGGCATTTTCACCTTTTAATGTTATTTCCTTATGTGTTTAGTCTAGTGATTGTCTCCTTTTTCTTTGTAAGGTTTAGTATTTACATTATGATGGGATACTAATTAACTGAAAAATGTTACTTGATGAGTATCTTCTACTGCTTGTTATCTCTTGATACATTTTATTTTATTTTGGTTAATTTCTTTGTTCTTTGGTATATTTCTTGATCATGTTGATTGTAACTGATTAAGACTTACTACTATATACTGTTCATTAGACATGTAATCTGATCTGTTTGGAAAAAATAATCTGGAAGGGAGAGGCATGGACCGATCATCCTTACACTATACATTGATCTAATGCTTCTCAGCAAAACTTTACAAAAATGACAGAGGGTTCTTAGTAACTTTTTGATCAAAAATCGTATAGGCCCACTGCCATTTCATGGCAACCTCTATAAAGCTGGGTCTACAATAAATGGGGGCACGTATTGCATGGCAGGCCACTGCCCGCAGCAAAGCACACAGTTGAGGAGCACAGCCCAGTGGCCCAACAGCCCCACTGCTGCCAGACCTAGTCCCCTGGCTCTGGGCTGCACCACCCCACCAGCACATCATCACAGCAACAATGGCCATACAGCACCGGCACCAAAAAAAGGAAAGGTTGACACAGCTTGGAAAAAATAATCAAATTCAATTAAACAAAAAAAACCCCCAAGTTGCTACTTCTTGACGTATATTTCCAAACAGAAAAAAAGGTTCCTTTTTTTGGATCCTTACGTGATATGACTGTGTGCCGCTATTTGTGTTTCTTTTAGCTCTCATTAGGATAATCGTCCTGGCCATCCCTGGTTTCGGTTTCCCTGGCAGTCAATCACAATAAAAGAATCTTTCTGTAACACATGAACATACGTTTTACAATATCTACAAATTTTAAATATGATGTTGACTTGTTAAAAACATATAAATGTCTATGGAGTTGCTTATGTATTTGTAACCAAACACCAGTTCTTGAAAGTGACACTCTAGGGAAGTTTGTATTGTGTAACTATGTAATACAACTAGAAAAAAAAAGGCTGCACGTTACTGAACTAAAGAAGTTGCCAGGATGGTGCCATTTCTCTGCCATCACTCCATGCTCTGCAGCTGTTGATAGGACTGTTCTGCCACCAACTCTGTACATAATTCCAGTAATAGACCAATTCCTGATCAAATCCTTGCTGATACAATGTGATGGTAAAATAATCCATTTTGATCCAGGATTATACTGTCGTTAATAGCTTAGTTTTTTCTTTTTCACGTCAGATTTACTGTAAAACAATACACAGTAACTTTGTGAGGTAAAACATGCCATTTTACAATATTTTAAGAGTAATGTAATTTTATCCAGGTGTGCACATATTCCAGGCATGCGGTAAATGTATTTTCCTGAAAATAAATCTTAATCTTTGTTATGAATATTTAGGTTATCTGTCTTCTATTACTTATCTAATCCATCCAGCCCAAGACCAATATGATTAACGGTACTTGTGGGAGTATGTGTGCACGTAATAGGCTCTTTTTTCTCCATACAAACCACAATAAACAGACATATATAGTTTAGCTGCAAATCCTCTATTAAATTTTTCAAATTCTCTAATTAACATATAAAAAGTGTACAAAAAACGATATATAATCAACTATGGTGCACAAGTACAGTGGGGAAAAAAAGTATTTAGTCAGCCACCAATTGTACAAGCTCTCCCACTTGTACAGATGAGAGAGGCCTGTAATTGACATCATAGGTAGACCTCAACTATAAGAGACAAAATGAGAAAACATATCCAGAAAATCGCATTGTCTGATTTGGAAAGAATTTATTTGCAAATTATTGTGGAAAATAAGTATTTGGTCAATAATAAAAGTTCATCTCAATACTTTGTTATATATCCTTTGTTGGCAATGACAGAGGTCAAACGTTTTCTGTAAGTCTTCACAAGGTTGGCACACACTGTTGCTGGTATGTTGGCCCATTCTTCCATGCAGATCTCCTCTAGAGCAGTGATGTTTTGGGGCTGTCATCGGGCAACACGGACTTTCAACTCCCTCCAAATTTTTTCTATGGGGTTGAGATCTGGAGACTGGCTAAGCCACTCCAGGACCTTGAAATGCTTCTTACGAAGCCACTCCTTCATTGTTCTGGCGGTGTGCTTGGGATCATTGTCATGCTGAAAGACCCCGCCACGTTCCATCTTCAATGCCCTTGCTGATGGAAGGATGTTTGCACTCAAAATCTCACGATACATGGTCCCATTCATTATTTCACGTAGACGGATCAGTCTTCCTGGTCCATTTGCAGATAAACCGCTCCAAAGCAAAATCTTGACACCCCAATGCTTCCCAGTAGGTATGGTGTTCGTTGGATGCAACTCAGCCTTCTCTCTCCTCCTGTGTATCATTATGGCTGTTACATGTGGACTAATTCCTTGAAACATTGTATTGAGATGTGTAACACACCGAGGTAGTGGATCCGCTGGACCACCGCAAGCGAAGTTGGAAGCCCACGCCAGGGAGCGGAATCTAAGTAGGTCCCGGTTTTCACCAGAGCCCGCCACAAAGCAGGATGGACTTGCTGCGGCGGGAGTCTAGCAGGTCGCTTCCACTGGCAGGACTTGCTTGTGGTGGCGGCCAAGGGTAGGCGTGGTACAGAATCGTCAGGCAGGCTCGTAGTCCAGGACAGGCAATAAGGTCAGGGCAGGCGGCAGAGGTTCGTGGTCGAGGGATGTAGGCAAGAAGGTACGGTACACAGTAATCAGAACAAGACTTCATAGAACGCTTTCTCAATAGGCAATGGGCACTAAAGATCCGGCGAGGTTACTAGGAAGAGGCAGGCTTAAATAGGGGCAGCGACTGGCAATAGCCAATTACCGGTGCCCTGGCCCTTTAAATTTAACACAGCCGGCGCGTGCGCGCCCTAGGGAGCGGGACCGCGCGCACCGAGGGACAGATACAGCAGAAGCAGGAGCGTGGCCGGGTAAGTGAGACTCGGGACCGGCAGGGGGACGAGCGCGCCCACGACCCGGCGTGCGGGACGGGGAGCCGCTCAGCAGCGAGGCACGGATGTGGGACGAGGGTCGCAGGGGCATCCGTGACAAAAGGGTTGATACAATAGCTTAATGTAAAATTGAATCAGGCGTTTGTTGCTACACTGATTGCTACACTTGGATAATCGTGGTGTTGGGTGACTGAAGATTTATGAAGAGTTACTCGTTGCTATGAGTAAGGGTTAACATACACCCAAAATGCAGCAGACTGCTATGCTGTGCTTGTATTTTTAAATGGATTTCTAATAAATACTTTTTCAATATTTGAACAATTTTGGTGCTGGACATTTTCCGTAGCCCACGGACTTCCCGGTATTGTCTCCGCCGGACCGGTGCTTCCCGGTTTTATCCGTGCACCAACACGCTATGCAATCTATTCTTTACAGGTGAGATGGTGATTGTTTTGTCCTGGACTCTATGATAACTTTACATTGGAATTAAATATATAAAATGTCCTCATATTTGTTAAAATGCTTTTACAATGTAGTGGAGATAAAGAGATTTAATAAAAATGTTCTAGTGGCTCTTCTTTAATTGACAGATTAATAGCTGAATACCCGATGTGATTCTTTCATTATAACAGAATCAGGAATATTTAAAGGGGTTGTCTCATCTCAAAGTTTCATAGGATGCATGAGTGAAATAATGCTGTTTTGCTCTGTCACTTCCTGGTCAAGCTGTATGTAATTAGCATATGAGCTCTGTGTATTCAGACTTCTCTGTTTATCAGTCTAAATTAGCTAAGTTACCTTCTCTGAGGTCCGGAGAAGCTTCTGAGCTAAAGTAAACAGTAGAGTAATTACTGTCTTTTGGCTGAAAGATCAGATAACACACAAGCTTTCACACTGCTGACCATAACATGTCTGATGACATCACTCCCTGCTATCAGATAGAATAAACAGCAGGGGATAAGGAGTAAACAGGTTGGTCACTTGGGAAACCAGAGAGAGCACAGAAGGTGATGAAATCACTTGTAGCTCTTTAACAAAAAAAGATGAACAAAGCAATATCTTTGGAAAACGTCCTCATTTAGTGTTCCCTACATTTTGAAAGCTTTTCTTTGTAGTGAGACAACCCCTTTAAGTTTTCACCTTTAAACAACATTGTGAAGTCCATAACTAAGTATAATCAGAATGAAACAGTTGAGTAACAATAAATATTACTAACCCTTATGCCAAGTTACAGCTTGAATTCTAGTCTGGAGCTTCATTCATAATTCTGCTGTCTTTATAGTTTAAATTCCTTGTTGGTTCATTGTCTGCATATAGTTTGCTTTAGTGATTTGCATTAAAAACTTAGACCTAAGCTTTCAGGAACATACAGTGTCTGTTGACATTTTCCTTTTCTAATCAGTCAAGACATCAGTGTAAAAAAAAACAATTCAATGAGAGAATGAGTCAATAATATTACACAAAGACGAATAAGTAAAAGCAAATAGAATTGATATCACAGACAAAGACAAATAGTCCACACAAGGGATGTGTTTCTTCTGCTTCCATCAGAAATGGGCATTTTTGTTAAAATCATTATTCCTGGGAAACATTTTATTTAAATTTCTGGCAGTAATTTTTTTCTGTTTCGGGAGTGAAAATGTAATTAAACATTACACACAAAGGGCGACATGTCCCATTAGGGCTGCACCATTTTTGGGGTGTATTTTACCCCCAAAAACTGTTGACGCCCAATCCTCTATATAAATGAACTTTTGTACACCTATTATACGCCAGGCATGACACATTTGAATGCACCTAAAGTAGGCGCATCAAATATGCTAGCAATGATACGCTATGCGCCTACATTTTGCTATCTACAATACATGAAAAAATCTTTGAGATTCTTAGTTCACATGTTTTGATCAAAATTGTTTAAGCCACCTCCGACTTTCAACGGGACCTCAATGCAGGTGATCCTACTCTATTATTACCTCTCATTTGAGTCCAGTTCAGACTTCTCATTGGGTCCTCAGAGAAGTCTCAGTTCTCTGGACAGGCCCAGATAAAGACTAGATTAGTGTCACAGAGCAATCACAGGAGCAATACATGAAAAGATAGTGGGTTAATCTTTTTCTGCACTGGGGGGAGGGAGGGTGCCAGGTTTCTTCACACTTACCAGGTTCTGCTGATAATATTTACCTTTCTTGGGTGCTGAAGAGAACAGTCACTGCCATGCTGTCAGAGAGGGAAAACCAGAGAGCCAAACCATAAAATAATGTACGTAGGGGAACTAAATAAATTGAAAACATAAAGTCTATGAGGTGTAGAACGGAGAAAGGAACCATTAAGGTCATAAATCTGGCGTATCGGATGCCTTGTATAGCAAAGCATATTTTTAGCGCATTCAAAAGTGCCATTCCCGTTTTGGTGTATGACTGTTCATAAATCTATAGAACAGGGCTATGACAATTTTTTGGGCACAAGATAAGGAGCCCCATTCATACATGTTGCCCTATATTTTAAATACATATAATACTTCCATATTGCTTGTGAAATTTTTATGTTAATGTCCCTTCAAAAATTAACACAGATTGTAAACTAGACCCCATTTGAGGTCTATTGAAAGAAATTGACCATTCACTGTAGGTCAGTCACAGGCACACAAGTAAAAACAAAAATACAACCTAATGACAACTGAAATAAAAGAATCTGTTAAGAATAGTAAAAACTTGCAGGATACATAAAGCCCAATTATAGTGCTCATAAATAACTAAAATAGTCATGCCTGATTTTGACCTATTCTGACTTTATCTCAAAGTCCCAACAGTAAGGCTATGTTCACATGGCATAATTATCCCTCCGGCAATTACGCCGGGACTTCGGGAGCTCCCGCCGACTCCCGTGGCACGAGGGGACCGGGAGCTCGCCGGCCCATAGACATTCATTACTAGCGGCGCGTATTCGCCGCTAGTCATTGACATGTCGCTCATCTCCCCGCACAGCGTATTGTCCGAGCGGGAAGAGGAGACGTAATCCATTGTTCTCTGAGAACTGTGGATTACCGTAATGACTGGGACGTATCTCGCCCCGTATTGAGCGCAGTATGCCGCAAAATACGGGCCGAGATACGTCCCAGTTTAAGCTGTATGAACATAGAACAGGGTAAAATTACAGTTTTTTGACTCTAAAGATGATTCACCAGACCTCACTGTCTAAGCATTCTAGAATGAGCAAGCAATGAAAGGTTGAAATGATGTTAATGATGTTTACTACAACTTTGATGTAATTTGGGAGTCAGCGCAGACATAAATGTATGGTGTAAGAAGACAGCTTGCTAAATTTAACACTCCTCCCAGGATATGTTCATGCTTTAAGTCTCAATTATTCATTTCCAGCTTGGAAGTCTATTACCACCAGCTCTGGTCTGCCCTTAATGGCATACTAGAAGATTTAGGGTATGTACGGTCTAATTTCGGCACAAATTTCGCGTTGTATTTGCGCTCTAATACGGACGAGATGCGTGCCGAAATTGTGGTAATCCACAGTTCTCATAGAGAACTATGGATTACGCCTTCTCTCCCCGTTTGTAGACTTCAATGGAAAATATGTGCTGTATTCTACACAGCCCAGGTTTTCTACTGAAGCCGGTGGTATTTTAACTTTGCTATGGAGACAAAACCTAACAGTGTCAGACTGGGGTTGATTCTTGGGGCTCATTCTACAGCGACAGTATATGACTGTCCTATGCCTGCAATTCCCAGGGGCTCACCAAGGTTTCACCGGCTCTCCTGTGGGCCAGTCTGAGCCTGACACTTAGGGAATGTTCACACGGGCTAATTTCGGCGCATTTCACCGCGTATTTGCGCTCATAGAGAACTATGGATTACGCCTCCTCTCCCCGCACGTACAATACGACTGTATTGTACGTGCGGAGAGATAAGTGACATGTCAATTACTTGCTGAGAATACAGTCTATGGGGCCAGCGGGCTGCCACAACTCCCAACCCCAAAAACCCCGGCGATGCAAAGCGTGTAACGCCAGAAACAGCACGGGGAAACTTTAACTACCCAAAATAACCGAAGCGTAATTGGCAGAGGGCATCTTGTTAATTTTTCCCTGCAAAATAAACGGGGCCGGTTTCCAGGAAAAACACATAAGAATCATAAACATAAGTCATGTCTCAATTACCACTCACGCGGCTCTTTTCTCATCCTTTTAAAACTTGCCATATAACTGTCCAATCACTGCAATCCTCCTCAGTATTCCAAAATAGTCTCAAAATGCAGGACTGTCTTAACAGCATTTTAAGCCGCTGGGCAAAGCAGTGCGCAGGGCCCCACCAGAGCATGTAATGTCACACCAGGCAACACCCAAATATGACACGACATCGGGCCAAGCCTCAGACCAACTTCAAATACATCATGCCCAGTTTCCTCCAGCACACCAGTACCAAAAGAATAGTTGTTTTTATTCAGATCATAGTGTAGCTGGAACTCTTGTGTCCTGAAAAAAATATGAAGGCCTAAAGAGGCACCAAGAAAGGTAAGATTGTTTTTTTGTTTTAGGATAGATTCCCATCTAAACTAAAGTCACATTACCATTGGTGGATGGACCTCACAAGTTTTGTTTAAAAATGTGTGCTGAGCCTCAGATTTCGTATAAACTTTAGGAATCGAAATGCACTCTAAAATAAGTCATATACTCAGTGTTTATTTGTCTCTCAGTCTCTGCAGAGCTGCTGGTTCGTTTCTGTGTATTTGCAAAACAGTAGAGAGGTCAGGGTCTATAGGGATGTATTTACATAAGATAATATATTTGATATAAATGCATACAAATAACTATACAATTTTCTAAGTATACCTCGAAATAATAGTTATACAGTTACCAAATAACACCACTATACACAGAACCAATATTATCACTAAACCTCTGACTCTCTGGGGCCCCTATACTCATGGGGTCCTTGGGCAACTGCCAAGTGTACCCAATGGATAAGACAGTCCTGGCCACTACGGAGGTGCAGCACAACTGTCCCTGCATGAGTGTTGAATCTAGTCACCAAACCCCTAGTCACCAAACACCAAACAGTATATATCCATACTTATTTTTATGTATCAGGGTATACGCATTGGAATACAGACATTTTAGTTTCATTTTTGTATGTCTTTCCGTCTAGTCTTTGTCATTAGTCTTGATCTGTTATAATCCTTCAATGAACTTTAATTATTACTTCCTCTACTTGTTTTTCCAGGTGTAATTACCAAAAATTATAGATCGTGCACTGGTAAATATTATGCAACAACACTGTACAGCATATTACTAATCTGATCTGTTTTTATGAAGAGGTGAGTAGAAGTCTGGATTGCGGGGCAGCTGTGGTTATTGTGTTTTTAGACTTTGCAAAGGCATTTAACACTGTCCCGCATAAGCGTTTGTTAGGTAAACTAGAATCCATTGGGTTAGAGATAACAGTGTGTAATTGGATTAAAAACTGGCAGATCGTACTGGTGGTAAATGAATCCTACTCCGAGTGGTCCCCGGTTGTGAGTGGTGTGCCGCAGGGCTCAGTATTGGGTCCTCTCTTATTTAATGTATTTATTAACGATATAGTGGAAGGGATCAATAGCACGGTTTCGATTTTTGCAGATGACACCAAGCTATGCAGGGTAGTGCAATCTATGGAAGATGCTCATAAATTGCAAGCAGACCTGGACACACTGATGTTGGGCATCCACTTGGCAAATGGGTTTCAATGTGGATAAATGTAAGGTTCTGCATCTGGGAGAAATAATCTAACAGGGGATGATATGTTCCTAGGGGAGAGAAAAACTTGGAGAATCGCTTGTTGAGAAAGATCTCGCGTTTTGTAGATCATAGATTACAAAACAGCATGCAATGTCAATCAGCTGCCTCTAGGGCAAGTAAGATATTGGCGTGTATTAAAAGACTCATGGACTCGCGGGACAAGGATGTAATTCTACCGCTGTACAAACCATTGGTGCGACCTCACTTAGAATATGCTGTTTAGTTCTGGGCCCCAGTTTATAGAAAAGATATAATGGAGCTAGAGAGAGTACAAAGACGAGCAACGAAACTTATAAGGGGAATGGATCATCTTAGTTATTAGGAGAGGTTAGTAGAATTGAACTTATTTAGTCTTGAGAAAAGACGGCTTCGGGAGGACATGATTAATTTATATAAATATATAAATGGTCCCTACAAAAAGTATGGGGAAAAATTATTTCAAGTGAAGCCCCCTCAAAAGACAAGGGGGACATTCCCTTCGGCTAGAGAAAAAAGGATTCAATCTCCAGAGGAGAAGAGCGTTCTTCACTGTAAGAACTGTGAATCTGTGAAATAGCCTGCCTGAGGAGCTGGTCACAGCAGGAACTGTTGAGAGTTTAAAGAAAGTCTTAGATACCTACCTGGAACTAAAGAATATTAATGCGTACGTAGCTATGTAAAATTCTGGATCCTGGCTGCTGGAGGCTCTAGGGTCAGAGATGGGGTCTCCACTGGAGCAGATTGGTTCTTGCCTTGTGGGTTTCAGGGCATTCACCAGTGGTGAGGCTGTGCTTAAAGGGAACATGTCATCAAAAAATGACTTATTGTTTAACTTACATTTTTATGTTAAACACATTTTTAAGGAATTTTTGGTTATGTTTTTTTTTTTAATTTTCCAGATCACTTTCAGTATTTTTTTAAATAATTTGTCATGATCATGCCTGCCAGACTCCCAGCTTCGAGTTCTGGTCGCCGGCCACGGCTGTGGCGACAAAAACCGTGGTTTTTAACATAATACTTTGTGTGCTTAGTTACCAGTGTGAATTGAGTCTTTCCTATACCTTTTGCTTGCCTGTCTATTGTTGGATTTTCTGGTTACTTGACTTTGCTTGGCTTCTGACTATTCTTCTCTTCCTGATTTTGTACTGTATTGCCCGACAGCTACCGACTTGGCTCGTCTTACGTTTTTCTCTCTGTCTCCCGATTTTGTACTGCGCGGCCCGCTTGCTGCCAACCTTGCTTGTCTGACGTTCCCTTATTGTGTTTTGTATTTGTTTGTGTGTGTCCTGTGTTCCCACGTATTCAGTTTAGTTTTCAGTCTTCTGGTTGGGGCCGACCTTTTAAGGAGTCGGGTACCCCCAAAAGGCAGGGACAGAGGTTGGGACCAGCGACCAGCGTCAGGGCCTCACTCTGTCTGTGTCTTCTCGTGTGTCCCTGACTGGTCCCTTACATAATTCTTAAGTCCTGCAGCTTTCACTTTGGCCACTAAACCTAATAATAGTCTGACACTTCCTGTTCTGTTTAGAGAGCTTTTCAGCAGTGTCTGCTCATTATCAGTAAAAGCAGGGTCATACTGAAAGGAGACACCATTGTGTACAGATAACACAGGATCCACCAGTCACAAGAGGAGATGTCACAGCTCCCCCTCTCCCCTCCCTTCACAGTGAAAACTCTCCTATTGAAGTCTAGGGGACAGGAACTGTCTGAAGAATCCTATGTGCATGAAGCTGCTGTAAAGTATCTCTCTGACTGCTGGTAAAACAGTGCAAATAAGAATGTCTTCCCCACAATCATATATAGATGGCCAAATTGAGAAATCTACAATCAGGAAATAAAAACGACTGAGAGGAAAAGAATATGATTCAGGAGCTTGATTTAATAAGTAAAAAAAAAAATTGGCGACAGATTCCTTTTAATGTCCTTATCTCCCTCCCTTCACCCACATTTTCCCCACCCTTGGTTGAACTTGATGGACACGTGTCTTTTTTCAACCGTACTAACTATGTAACTATACATTTCTCTTTGGTGCTCAAAATAAGTGCTGTTTTTACACACTTCATCATAGTTAAAAAATATGTCCATTATTCTGCAGAGAACGACTGGACTTTCTTGTACCACATAACCCATGGTCATTCTTAGGCTGAATTGCACTCAGGGCGAAGTGAAGAAATTTCGCCCCCCCCACCCTGTAAAATAATGCGCCACAATGCTTCACCAGATAGTTGCCCCTGAAGCCATGTAATACCCCCCTGTAACCAGACAGTAGCCCCAGCAGCCATGATAGTTGCCTCTGTAGCCAGATGGTTGCCCCCTGCAGCCATCTAATACCCCCTGTAACCAGATAGTTGCCCCTGTAGCCATGCTAGTTGCCCCTGTAGCTCTGCTATTAGCCTCTGTAGTCAGTTGCCCCTGTAGCCCTGCTAGTTGCCCCCCTAGGAATGATAGATGCCGGGTAGTCAGTTGTCCCTGTAGCCAGTTGCCCCTGTAGCCCTGCTAGTTGCTCCGTAGCCATGATAGTTGCCCTGTAGTCAGTTGCCCCTGTAGCCAGTTGCCCCCTGTAGCCCTTCTAGTTGTCCCTGTAGCCAGTTGCCCTCTGTAGCCCTGCTAGTTGCCCCTGTAGCCAGTTTTCCCCCCTGCTAGTTGCCCCCTGTAGCCAGTTTTCCCCCTTGTAACCCTGCTAGTTGCTCCCTGTAGCCAGTTGCCCCGTGTAGCCAGTTTTCCTAGCCAGTTGCCCCTTGTAGCCAGTTGCCCCTGTAGCCAGTTGCCCCCTGTAGCCAGTTTTTCCCCCTGTAGCTAAGGATAATAACATAAAAAAAAACTTACTTACCTTTCCAGGTCCCAGGGAAGGGAGCCGAGACTCAGCGTCGCAGGGGGCACTATGAAAGCTGTGCGCCCCTCTGCGACACTGTGTATGTATCGGCGCTCACTGAGCGCTGATACACACAGTGGAGGAGGCAGAAGGAACGATCCGTCCTGCCTCCTCCCTGTACCGACATCTGCACTAAATATGTGCAGCTGCTGGCTTTGACTCTGCACGGCTGTTTTACAACGGTCGTGCAAAGTCCAGGGCTAACCGCGGGGCGGGCAAGGCGGCCGGTGCACCCCTCGGGTGAGTGGAGCCCCGGCGCCCCGGGCGATCGCCCGCCTTGCCCGCCCCTAGGAACGGCCCTGACCTAGCATGGGCAAGAGCCTTTGGGGACATAGCCATACATTTTACTTTGGGGATCCTTGATTGCTGCAGCATGTGGGTCTGATTTTTAAAGTCTCATCAACTTCCTTGCTACTGTAACCTGCTGCAAATTTTACCTATGCAAATCCACCGGAACAATCCGCAGTTTTAACGTCCCATGTGTGTTCACCATTGGAAAGACAGTTTCGACATGTAGGGCGGCATATAGGAACGCGGCTGCGGCAGATATCAGGTGTCTTTTCAGCCCGATATCAGGCGCAGCCCCGTTCACTACATTTTTAAATGGCCCGCAAGGCATTATCAGGTGCATTACATAGCGCACGCGGCACTTTGTAATGTGCCTGATTTCAGGAGGGTGTACGGGAGGCAAGGCGCACTAGAACCGTACGAAGCTATAGATTTATAGCTTTGCTATGGTATTTCAAGGTGAATTACTGCTGGAACAGGTAAACCACTTTGAAAGTGGTTTACCTGAGCCAGAACTATCGTACTAGCTGTAGAGTGGGTTCATAAATCAGGTGCATTCTAGTCTATTATTTAAATGCTTTTAAATGCCAAATTTCATGCATGCTGCCCGTAGTGACTGTAAGACAATTCTATAACTCATGGACCATTGCATAAAGTTTCCCTTTCTTTCATATGGAGGTAATCCCAAATACAGAAAATTAAATCTCATGGGATTTTCCCCTCCGCTTTCAAGTCATTAATAAGAGTTCACATTGGATATTTTTAGCTAGTCATTATGTAATAAGTGATACATCTGCAGGGATGTAGTCAATCCGCTCTCTAGAGGCAAGAACTTCTCAAGATGTTTCAGCTTTAAAAGCCTTTTTTTTATTCTTTGTGCGTAATGTTGCAAGATGAACCAGGTCAATATGTGCAGGTTTTGCAAAGAATAGATTGTCATAGGTTTTACTCTACATCCCTGGGAGATAAGTCACATTTAAAAGCAAATATTTTATTTCTACTGATTTCTTAATATATTGCCTACAAGCAGGTCAGCTTAAACTTAGGTTTTATGTTACTTCATCTTATTTTCACGAGAGAAAATATAAAGGACCATTCGAAGACAAAGGTTATTACAGATCTGTTCATGGCTGTTATCTAAAATCCTCTCTATTCTTGTAAACATGATATGACTGTCTGGTCATTCCTGTGTAATATGCAAAATCCTATGTTATAGTGATTAATAGGAACAAAACTTCAAAACACAAATCAATGTAATATCTTCAAATTCTTACGGAGGGCCAAAGAGTAATAAAAAGTAACTTTTATTAAATGCTCATTAAAAATCTAGAACTATAAAAATTCAAGACAAAGGTCCGCAGTAATGTATTACAGATAAATATATGACACGCACTGGAAAAAAAAAGGGAAATTTTGGGGTCCCATCCAAAAGGGGGTTTTCATCATGATGGGAAAAGGAAGGCGGTACCTGTATTGAGGGCTTACGTTTCACAGCTCCTGCTGGGTAAACACCATACAAACTCCTTATTGTAAACTCATTTCCCGGGACAGAGATTTTTAGCGGGTACAGTCGCCCCCGGGGTTACAAAGGGGGTTTTAGGGACTGTGGGTTCGTTTTTAAGTTAAATTTTTGTATGTAAGTCAAAACCCAAATTTATATTTAGTAAAAGGTAGGTGTATATGTATGGAGTATATGTATGGTTTTAATTATGGGCAGGTAAAAGGGTCCCCATAGCAGGTATAGGCAGGTATTTTTCCCCAAAGCCAGGTAATATGTCCCCCCAAAAGAAAGTACGGGCCAGGAATGTTCCCAAAAACCAGGAAATAGGGTCCCCCCATAGCAGAAAAGGAAAGGTAAGTCCCCAATAGCCAGTATTGCCCCCCATAGCATTATAGGCAGGTATGTCCCCTATAGAAATTTATAGTGTTTTTATGTCCCCCATGGGCCCTGTATGGGCGGGTATGTCCCCCATAGGCAGGAAAAGGGGAAAGGTTTTTCCCCCATGGGCAGGAAATACGTCCCCCATGGGAAAGGTTTAACTTTCCCCCAAAAGGGAAAGGAAATAGGCGGGTTTATGCCCCCAAAAGCAGGTAAATGGGGTGGTATTTGCCCCCCATAGCGGGTAATAGGGGGGTTAAAGCCCCCCCCCCAACAGCGGGAAAATGGGGGAGGTATATGTCCCCCACATCATTTAATGGGGAGGAAATATGCCCCCCCATAGCGGGAAATGGGCCCAGGTAAGGGCCCCCATGGGCAGGTAAAAGGCGGGTTTATATTTTTCCCCCATAGCAGGTAATGGGCATATATGTCCCCCATACAATAATAGGCAGGTATGGGGGCCCATCATAGGCAAGAAATAGATAGGGCTTATTTAAAAGGGAAAAAAAGAAAAAAAAAAAACAAATCCTCACCTCGCTCCCCTGCTGCTCCAGGCTTCCCCCCCGCCCTTTTTGTTTTTCTGGCACAGGCTGGTGATTCATCTTTGCCGCGCGGGCCCAGAGTGATGACATTGCCGCACCCGGGTGCCAAGACTCCGGAAAAGTCGCATGTCTGCTTGGGGTCCCCGGGATTTTCTTTTTCGGAGCAGGGACCCGATCCCCTCTCTGCTCCGCAAAAAGGGGTCTTCGGCTCCCACCTCCGGGAGGAGTCCCCTTAAGCCGCATTTGTCCCGCCGGTCCCGGGTCGGGGCAGGAGTCCCCCATACAGCTGCGAAGATCACGGACACGCCCGGGCCACCCAGGGCCCGGACGCTGCCGGTTTGTCCCTGGCTTGCGCCCGTTCCGGCCCCCCCATTCGTAACTAGGGCCCGACATAATGGGAAATTGACGTAATGGGGGACGGGGCCTGAAACATTTAAACAGCAGGGACGATAAAGACTAAAGAACAGCAACGGGGACCCGTAAACAGAAAGCCAGGAACATGTATGAAGGGGGTTTGCAGCAGAACCCTGCCTTTTTCCCAGACCAACATCTACGGACCTGTTCGTTAGGGTTTAAATCATACATGCCAACTTTTTTAAAATGAGAAAGCAGGGGATTTGAAGGTGGCGGCGCACGTAGTGCGACGCCCCCAAAATTTGCATGAAACCCCACCCCCTCTTGATTGGAAAAACCCCCGCCCCCTTCTAAAAGCCACACCCCACCCAGATAACTGTGTAACGGCTTGGAAGGAAAAATAGGGTTTGGGGTTTTTTCCCTCCCCCCACTTTCCTTGGGCTGTTGGGGGTTGGGGCTATTTTAGCACCAGGAAAAGCTGAGGGATACCCCAAAAAAAAGTGCCCCCAAAAGTAGATATCTCAGTGGGCCCCATTTGAACCCCGTACCAGGGAGTAGCCTCCTTAGTCAGGTTTCTGCCCCCCTTTTAGCGAGGGGGCCCCCCTGCCCCCAATAAACCAGGCATGCCCCCAGTAGCCCCAAATAGCCTCCCCACTAGCCAGTAGTGCCCCCCTTAAAGCCAGGGAAACTTTTCCCCCCTACCCGGAGTGCTTCTTATAGCCAGGGAGGGTGTCCCCCCTTTTAGCCAGGTAGTGCTTCTTATAGCCAGGAGCTGTCCCCTTTTAAACCCGGGAAAATGTTTTTATACCAGGTACTGTCCCCACTACCCGGTAGCTGACCCCTTAAAGCCAGGGAGTGCTTCTTATAGCCCCGGGAGCTGTCCCCTTATGCCGGTATGCTTTTTTATACCAGGGGGCTGTCCCCTTTTAAACCAGGTTGGGGCTTCTTTTAGCCAGGTAGCTGTCCCCCCCTAGCCAGGGGGGGTGAACCCCCTTTTAGCCAAGGTAACCCGTCCCCTTTTAGCCAGGTAGTCTTCTTTTACCCAACTGTCCCCCTTTTACCCCGGGAGCTGTCCCCCCCATAGCCAGGTACTGAGCCCTTATAGCCCCGGTTGCTTCTTATGCCAGGGAAACTGTCCCCTTATAGCCGGTAGTGCTTCTTTTAGGCCAGGTAGCTGAAACCCCCTTAAACCAGGTAGTTTTCTTATAAACCAGGGAGCTGTCCCCTATTGCCAGGGAGTGTTTTTTTATAGCCAGGTTGTGACCCCCCTTATAGCCCTAAAACCTTCCCTTAAAGCCCCAAAAGCGACCCCTTAAAGCCAGGTAGTCTTTTTATAGCCAATAGCTGTCCCCTTATAGCCAGGCAGTGCTTTATAGGGCCCGATACTGTCCCCTTATAGCCAGGAAACTGACCCCCTTTTAGCCAGGGGGTGCCTTTTTTAGCCAGTTTGCTGACCCCCTTTTAGCCAGGGTTTCTTCTTATAGCCAGGTTTGCCCGACCCCCTTTAAAAAGCCAGGTGGCTTTTTTTATAGCCAGGGAGCTTTACCCCCTTATAGCCCCGGGGAGTGCTTCTTATAGCCAATAAACGGCCCCTATATCCCGGAAACTGGGGGGGCAATACAAGGCTGCTGGGGGCGAGGCTGCGGCCGGCTCTCAATTTTCACTCACCGTGGCCAAGGCAAAAGGCCCCCAAAGAAGACGAGAAGGAGACGGGGAGGGAAAACAAACAGGGAGAGACGCTCCTCATCCTCTCAAAACGCTGCTTGGTGGGAGGAGGGGGGGGAGGGGGGGGAAGGAGGGGAATGAGGGGGAATGAGGGGGGCCAAGAGACAGTGACAGGCTAAGATAGTGGACCAGCTCCACGTGGGCAGCAGCACCAGACCGGGGAGTGCAGCTGTCAGACACACTATCAGATAGCATCTCCATGCGCCCGGCTGCTCCCCGACAGTGTAGCTTGCCCCCAACGATACTGTGCTAAAATAAGGGCTCCCCTGGGGGCGGGAAGTGTTATCCTCTGCTGCTTTTCATGATTTGCGTCGGGACCCTAAACCTCCCCGCCGCAGATCATAAAACTTATGACGGGACCTCCTGTGTGCCGCCCGGGGGGAGATTTTCTACACTCCGGGGGGGGGGGAAATGACCCCCTTTTTGGGGGAGGTCCCCCCAAACGGGAACGGCATTAGGGTTTAAATTTGCAGCACTTTGTAAAGCGGCCATACATCTTACTTCCACGCCGTAATTTCGGAGGGAATAGGATCATCTCGGTCTCCTCTTAGGATCCTTTGGCCCTTTATTTTAAAACCCTTAAGGACGAAAGCTATATTATATTATCACTATTCCTGCTGTACTTTTGTATGAACAATATATTTGGCATTTCTTTAAGCCTTTTGGAAACGCGTTGGGGTGGTTTCTGTTTTGCTAATACGTTTTTCCCAGTTATTTTTGGGTTTTTGTTTATCACATTTTTCACATTCTGGTATTTGTCTGGTATTTATTTATTTGTGAGTATAGTCAATCCTTTTTAGTATAGGGTGTTTTCGGCATAAGGGGTTGCCCTTTTCGGGGCGGGTGCTCCTCTTCATATACGTATTTTTGTATTTAGAATAGCATGTCCGAGTAAGGTTATTGTTGATTCCGTTTAATTGTACTAATAAAAGGTATGTTCTATAATTGTTTGACGCATAGACATCTATATACACTTAAGTAGTTTTTGGTATATATTTCTTTTGATGCTGGTCATTTCCATTTATAATTGGCTCCTGCCTTGTATCTACCAGGAGTGTCTGTGGTTTTTTCTTTCCCACTTTGTAATGCGCCTGATTTTGAGGGGCGTGCGGGAGGCAGGGTGCACTACAACCATACAAAGCTATAGATTTATAGCTTCAGTATGACAATTCAGGCGCATTACTGCTGGAACAGGTAAACCACTTTCAAAGTTGTCTACTTGAGCCAGAATTGACGTTTATGCGCTAGATTGCGCCTGATTTATGACCTGCAGTAGACCGTGTTCATAGATTCAGTTGCATTCAACACTTTTAATATGCACATAAAAATGCCGTCTAAGCGCCATTAATCATATATGTCGCCCTATATGTTTAGGCTCAAAAAGGTGATTGTCTTACATTGAAGGTAATGAAGATAGTCATTGGTATGGTTTAGGTGAAATATTATGGTTCTAGTTACACAAACTTATTTGGCCCTTATGTTTTATTCACAGAATAATAAGCACCTTACATCAAGTCCCCTGAGGAAGCTTAGTGGTTGCAGAAACATGTTGGGACACATTTTTCTTATCTATAAATAGGGTTTAATCTGGGTTCAGAGCGGTAAGAGGGATAGGTTCCTGACGGAGTCATCCTTATCAGGGCACTAGCTCCGCTTTTTTTTTTTTGTAGGCATGGATATCACAGTTGCCTTTCCGGGACAATTTAGGGATAAAACAATGTCCCAGTTATGTCTCTGCCTATTCCGTTCCCTCCGGTAGATTGTTTCCTGCTTCTAGACAACTGATACAGATAGGATGCAACCCAAATTCCTTTTTTTTTTCAGTTAGTGTCATATATTTATCTGTAACAAATTATTGCAGACCTTTCCTTGAACTTTTATAGTTCTAGATTTTTAATGAGTATTTAATAAGAGTTACTTTTTATTACTCTTTGGCCCTCCATAAGAATTTGAAGATATTTCATTCCTGCGTAATCATAGCGAGCAAGGAAACAATAGCCGCCCTAGCTATCTTGTCCTCTGGTAAATGCCAGAGAAATGTCTTATGCAATGGTCATAATGTTCATTAATTCATCGCTGGCATCTAATTAAATGTTATATAAATAGTCTGAGTCATTTACTGGATGTGTTATTATTCATAATTATCAATGTAACATCTGGTTTGTTGAACATTAACTGTGGATCATTAGATTAGAGAGAATTACTTGATGACTAATTGTCGTACTGGATGCCTATAACGATATACTCCTCATTTACTCCATCTAGTGATGGATGTATAGCAACCTTGACCTCCAAGCTGGGGCTAGTGATCTAGGGAGGTTATGTCACTTAGTACGAGACACTTAAAGGGGTTGCATCATTTCATTAAATGGTCTTCAGAATAAGGGGACAGTGAAAACAAGCAACTTTGCAATTGGATGTCATTAGCAAAGCTGTCTTGTATTCACAGTTTTCCTTATCTTCTGTTTACACTGATATCCAGTCCTGGTCGGATCCCTCCTCCTTGCATTTCACTAGCTGAGAGCTCATTTACATTCTGTTCGGCCCCCGATCGGCCATATTCACGGAGCTTGCATTCCTGCCTCTCACTCAAAGTAAGGGACCGGCACATTTTCACTCTGCACAGCCAGAAGAAACATAATTACACTGCAGGGTTTCTACAATCAGGAAACAGCACAATTGTTTTTTGATTCCTGCCTTTCTGACTCATAGTTAGGGTCCTTAGCAATTTCTCTCTGCACACCTAGCAGAAACAAACTGCAGCAGATTCTACAATCAGAAAACAACACAGTTGTGTCTCGGTGCCTAACTCTCCTGCATAGAAGGGAGATCTGTGCCGTTCATAGAAAGCTGGATTCAACTGTAACAAATCTCCAGCTGTGAGAGGAGAAGAGATCAGTGCTCAGTCTAGATTGAATGCAGCCTGTGGTATGTATACAGCTCTTACAAAATAAGACTGATAGGGAGAGAAACAGTGACATGTGGACTCAGAGGGGAGGGGGGGGGGGAGTCTCGGGAGCCAGCATGAACAGTGAAGGGGGGATGATGTCACCCAGCTGGGAGGGGAAGAAACGCCCCTGCATTTCTAGAGTTGAGAAGCTGAGAGCAGTATGAATCAGCCGAACTAAAGAAGCGATACATCCCCTTTAACTGTGTGGTCATCACTGTTTATAGCTGTGAGTAGAGTCAAAATGAATGCATGATCCAACTTCAATTGGGGGTTCATTACTGGTCCTATAACATTGCTATAATTCTCACCAGATAAGGGAAGCCTTATCCACAGTTGTTTTGGCATTTTCTTTAAACTGAGGTGCATGCTCTTCATACTTCACCCTTAAAGGGGTTTTGCCACGATCTCATTTCATACCTCCTGTATCCAGCTCTTCAGCTCTGTGTGCTTTGAAGGGGGCGTGTGTGATCTGTTTGAATTGCATATCATGTGACCCAGCAGGATGACATCACCAAGCATGTCCTCTCTGTAGTCAAAGAAAGATCTGTTTATGTAAAGCATTGTGAGTAGCTGAGAGTTAAAGTTTTTGCTTCACAGCACAGGGGTCCTATGTTCAAATTCCTGCAGGAACCAAACCTGTGTTTTTTCTTCTCTTTATCAATGCACATACCTGATTGAGGTTTCTTTATTTGCACTGTTTGACTAATTACTAAGGAGTTCAGAGGACTGGAGTAGAGTGACAGCACCTGGGGTTTGAACACTCAGTAGCTGCCTGAGAGGTGAGGTGATGTCTGAGCATGTGTGACCAGGAGTGAGGAGCTCTCAACCCTGGTCGTATCCCCTGGAGACAAGCTGTAAACAATGGATCACTAAAGGAGCAGCTAAGACAAAAACGGAGCAGAATTTTTAATAATAATGAATGGTGAAAATGTTTGTTATTTCATTTGCAAGCTTCCCACATCAATTCTATTTTGTGGCAAAACCCCTTTAACCCATACATGATGGTATAGACTTTCCTGGAGGGATTCCAAGATTGTGACCCCAAAAGTAGTCTTTAATCGGGGAATGCTACTTGGAATGACTAGAGCAGAAGCAGAGGTAAAGACAGGAATGAGGCCAGGGATGGTCAACGGAAGACATGTTAGGATGTAATGGTAATAGTGAAATGGTGATTGTATTGTTATTGTTAAAACAATAAAAGTTTGCATGCCAGTGTGGGTTAATCATGTACTAATCATGAAGTTATCAGTATACATGCACTAATATAGGGCTATAACAAACACCAATTGTCTAATGCCATTGTCCAGAAATATGTGTAATATTTCACACAAGGTCTTGGTGTGATGTGCTATGGCTCAGCTCATCCCCCTTCTGCTGGCGTGGTCCTTTTCCAGGATGCTGTCCACTTCACATTCCCCTGCAGTCATCTTCTGCTGCTATGGGCCATTCCCTGGAGAGCATGCACTTATGGCTCTCTGTAATTTAAAGGGCCAGTGTATGCTGCTTACCTTCTCCCCAGCCTATGGCAGACTACCTTAAGTTATTTAAAGGAGCTCCATCCACAGCTCTGGGCCAGATATTTGGTGTATTATTCCAGTGTTGGAATGATTATTATATGTATTTTTTCCTTAATTGTTGACTTTGGTTTGACCTTCCACCTCTCTGCCCCCTTCGTTCCCTGACCTCTGCTACATCTGTGACCTCCGACCTGACCCTGACTATAACAGAATTCCACCTTCCCTGCTCTGATCTCTCTGATTATGCTTCTCATCTGTTCCTCTGGTACCTCATCTGAATGTCAGCTGCCACCGCAAGTGACCGCGTCAGGGGCGGCGACCTGAGAGTTCCCTGCAGCAAACCCCTGTACAGGGGTGAAAAGTTTTACACTCAAATCTGCAAATGGTCCAGTATAGATCATTTACCCTATACTTAGGTTTTCACTTAGCAGTATTCAATCTATTTCTAGAAACTGTCGAAAACACATATTAAATGTGGTATAGAGCATGTACTGCCTTGATAAATGGGCCTCAGTATCTATTAACATAGTAATATACAGAACATACTGTAAACAATTTACAGAGCTATATATCTTTAAAATGTGATCTAACTTGCATAAAGCCAATAATACCTGACCTACTCTATTACTTCTATAAGGATACCAGGCAGCAACAGAGAAAAAAAATGTACTTATGTAATTGGAGCCTGAGGCATAGCTTGAGGTTAGTGTCTCCAGTGCAAAATATTAAACTGTCTGTCACCCTCTGCTCAATTCCAAAAGCTATTACATACGGATTTGTACAATTATTCCATTGTTAGATTGCTTTATTGTGTAATCTTTGTACATTCAATAGATAAAACCTTTATTTCTTTATCAAAATAGCCTCATATAACATATTACTTTATTCATATAACATATTACTTTATTCATATAAATTATGTTACACCCCCACCGGGCCCATTAATGTCACTACTGCTCTCTTCTGTGGCAAGAGGCACCTTGGGCTGCCCATGTGATATTGCATTCTATGCACCATTAAGGGCCACATGTATGAAAACTGTCTAGGTCTAAAACTCTCTTTGTTGCCCATAGCAACCAGTCAGAGGGCTCCTTTCATTTCATGTAGGGCTCTGGAAAGATGAAAGGGGCACTCTGGTTGCTATGGGCAACAAAGAGAGTTTTAGACCTAGGCAGTTTTCATACATGTGGCCCTAAGGCATAGTTGCCAACCCTCCCCAGCAGGCAGCGGGGGTTCTTTAAATGAACGCTGCTCCGGCGCCACCTGTGCCGTTCCTAAAGGCGGGCGAGGCGGGCCCGGCGATTCGCACTGACTTGCGGCCGCACGGAGTCAGTCAGCAGCTGCACGCTCTGTGCAGCTGCTCGTACACGGAGGAGGCAGAAGGGATCGTTCCCCTTCTGCCTTCTCCCCGGTATGTACAGTGCCCGGTGTGCGCTGCACATACAGTTCATGGTCGCAGGGGGCGTGACGCACGGATGTACTCACTCCCCCTGCGACGCTGAGCCTCCTCGGTCGGCAGCTTCTGCCAGCCCAGGAGATCCCCGAAGCTGCAGGGAACCAGGTGAGGTAAGTAGATTTTATTATTTTATTTGTATAAGCTATAGGGGCACTACCTAGATAAGGGGGCCCTACCTGGATAAAGGGGGGCATCTACTTGGCTAATGAGGGCATCTGCCTGGCTATTGGGGGCATCTACCTGGTAAAGGGGCATTTGCTGCTAATGGGGCACTGCTGGATAATGGGGCACGCCGGATAAGGGCATCTACCTGGCTAATGAGGGCATTACCTGAATAATGGGGGCATCTACCTGGCTATTGGGGGCATCTACCTGGCTATTGGGGAACTACCTGGCTATTGGGGAACTACCTGGCTGTAAGGAGCATCTACCTGGCTATTGGGGGCACTACCTGACTATTGGAAGCACTACCTCGGTAATAGGGGCACTACCTGGTTAATGGGGTCACTACCTGGCTAATGGGGGCACTACTTGGCTATTGGGGGCACTACCTGGCTAATGGGGGAACTACCTGGCTAATGGAGACACTACCTGGCTGTAGGGGCACTATCTGGCTATTGGGGACAGCTATCTGGCTAGAAGGGGGCATTAACCCAGCTACAGGAGGTTACTACCTGGCTGCAGGGGGTTACTACCTGGCTACAGGGTTCAAATATGGCACCGACGCACCGAGATACCTAGCTATTGGGCACAGTTTGCCGGTATCTCCCAGCTATCCTGGATGCTGAATAGACCATCCAACAGTCCAGGGAAGCTGGGTGACACCAAAACCCTAATTTAGCTTTCTTACAGAGCCATTACACAGTAAGGTGGAGTGGATGTGGCTTGTGAGGGGGCGTGGCTCACAAACAAGATGGGCGTGGTCACCACCTCTTACAACCTTCTGCTTTCTAATTTTTAAAAGTTGGCATGTATGCCCTAAGGCTATGTTCACACGGCGTCATTGCACACGCGTACAGTATGGCCGCAATTACGCCGGGTGATTTGGGAGTGGGGCAAATACGCGCGTACTCCCGCGGCGCGCGCGGGGGGGGGGGAGGCGGAAGCCCGTCGGCTCCATTGACAGTCATTACTCATGCCACGTATTCGCCGCAAGTAATTGACATGTCGCTTATCTCCCTGCGCGTTCAATACGATCATAATGTACGAGCGGGGAGAGGAGGCATAATCCACAGTTCATGGACAATGCATGAACTGCAATGCAATGCAATTACTTTCTAATGTTTTCTATGTGATGGAATATTGCATCAGAGTTAATAAACATGTGATCATTTTTCAATACAAGGTGTTAACTGCAAAGCTGTTGAATTGTGGTATCCATATACTGTATACACACCTGGACAAAATGGTTAGTATTCTTCAAAGAAAGAAAACCCACAATGGTCACTGAAATAACATGAAACTGACAAAAGTAAAAACACGTTTAAATTCACTGAAAAACAACTTATTAAAATCAGACATTGCTTTTGAATTGTGGTTCAGTCAAAATAATAATTTTAAACAATGAAACTCTAACAGCCTAAGGCCTCGTTCACACGACGGAAACCTCTTCGGACTGCGGCGCAAACTCGCGTCTCCCGACGTGGGTTTGCGGCGCGGGCGGTGGCCGTGGTCTCAGTGCGGGAGGGACGTGGTTTGGGGCGCGGCTTGCGCCGAGAGTTTGCCCCCATGCAAATTAATAGCAGGGGGCAAAACGCGGCGTGAGCCGCGTCCCAGCCGCGCACCTACCGTGGCGACACCTACGGCGACGCCCGCGGCAGCACAGCGCGGCCGCCGCGCAGAGAACTCCCTGTCAGGAATTGACAGGAGAGTTCTTCACACGCGCGGAGCCCCGGAGCTGCGGCCAAACCTACGGAGTGTGAATATTAATATGGTTTCCCATAGGAAACCATGTTAATAAACTAGACGTGATTTGGCTGCGGTTTTGGCTGCGGAAACCGCGTCGGAACCCGCGGCCAAAACCGTCGTGTGAACGAGGCCTAAAAACTCTGTAAGTCCATTCTGATGGCAGGAAATCACCTATTTGTTTGCTGTCTTTGTGGGTAATTGTAACTGATGAAACAACATCCATTGGGGAGTTAATAACTACATGTTGGCAGTACACAGCACACATCTAAGACAGGTTCATGTCTCACTACCTATGCATTGCCTTCCATGCTTTAAAGTGTTCTTGATAAATATTCACATTATAACGTATGTGCACAGATTGGCTTATGGCAGTATCAGGTAACCCTAATACATAGACATGCAAAGAACAGAACAGATTGGCAGTGGATATGGATGAGGAGAAAGGTCATCCAACACACAGGCAGGACTGTATACTGTATCAGGTTTACTTTCTGCAAAAAAAATCGTTATTGCGACTGAAAAAAAATTCACAGTATGTATATATAGAGTAAGATTTAATGGAAATGAAAAGCTAGATGATTCCTACTTTAATCGTATTAATTATTTTGCACCCTAAGGCCATTTTCACACGGCTTAAAATGGGCCGTATTTCGGTCCGTAATTAGTCGCCAAAGTGCGCCCAATTACGGCGAAAAACGGCCCCAAACATACGTGAATATCACATTCTCATAGAGAACTAACTATGGATTACGTCCTCCTCTCCCCGTCCCGGCGAATCCGCCGGCGGGGAGATAATTACCCAAGTCACTTTCCTATCGTCGTATACGCGCCCTGAGCAGAGATAGTTCAAGGGCACGGCGAGGTGCCGGCCCCCTGCTTACTTTTTCCCCCCGCTCACTCCCCCCCCCGCCCGCCCCCGACCACACAGCGTAATTGCAGGGCGTAATTCCGTCCCGCAATTAGCCGAGTGAACATAGCCTAAGGGCTTTTCACAAGGAGTTTTTCACTCCTGTTACCACAAGCGCTTTTTAGCTCCGATCTCGTGGACTGACAGGATGGACCCAGAGAACGGATCTAAACCATTAGCAGTGAGATTATCACAGTGGTCAATTGGAACACAGCAGCGCGTTCCACAATAGAATCACGCGCTGGCGATGTTCCCCTCCTGCCTGAAAGCTCCGTCTTTTGCATGTCATATCATTGATCGGGTCCGTAAAGCGGACCGACATTCAGGAGGGGAACCACGCAGCGGCGATCTCACATGTGAACGCCGCTGGAGATCCTCATATCCTGCAGTGAAAAAACCTCACTTCTTATGGTTTAGATCCGAATCTGGATCCTCCTGTCTGTCCAGAGACAGAACTAAAAAGCGCATGTAACACGGAGTGAAAACACCATGTGAACAAAGCCCATAGGGTGATATTAGGTGTGTTTATCTTGTTCTTTTTTGCAAAAATGCACAGCAATAAAGGTAGTTTAATACTGTGCAAATCTGAAAAAACGCACCAAAAACGCAAAAATGAAAACACCCTAAGAACTTGTATTAAAGCTCAGAGCTACATCTATATTTTTCTGATAGTCATTAAGAACAGGCACATCCTTGAATGTATTTTCCACTTCTTTTAACCCCTTACTGACATTTGACGTACCCATTACTCAAGGTCGGTAGGTTCCCAGCAAATTGACGTATGAGTACGACATGGCGGATCTTGCGCGCATCACAAGTGGGGGCCCACAAGATCGCGGCATGGAACCAGCGGTATATTACCGCTGGCATCATGCCGCATCCCCCACGGCCGGAATGAGCTCCGGTCGCGGGGGATTAACCACTCGATGTCGTGACATCGGGTCCCTGCGACATCGCATTTAACTCACGCGTTCACCAGGGGATTAGAGCACCTCTGATCGCTGATCCGTCGCAGTAACGGCACTACTGTCCCCCTACCAGAAAGCCCATACGCTGAAAGACGTCTGGTGACGTCCGAGCCCAAATGCATTATACGATCATCGTTTACCATCTTTCTTTTTTTCCTCTTCCTCCAGTCCAATCTTATGTAATTAATTTCCCCCCCCCTCTTTCTTCTATCCTGCAAATGCCATACTTTATCTGTTTTTCTTTCGTATCTTCTTTTTATCTTGTTATTTCTCTGTAAATCAACGGCATGTCCGCGCGCTAACATTGCGCATGCGCGAGTGCCACGATCACTCCTTTTGACTACAATTTTTCCCATGATTCCTAGCGACCGGAAGTAACGTCATGGAGCATTTCCAATTCCACGGCGCTTGCCGGCACACAGACCCATTTATAACTGCTCTTCTTCTCACTACATCATAAGCTTCCGATTCACATTGGCTAACGCCCGTTTTAATTCTCAAACTATTCTCTCCTTATGGTCCTTCACTTGGTAAGTTCTTCTTGAAGGGTTTAAGAGGGTTACGGCTAGTTAATACTAAAAGTGAAAAAGAATGGTCGTTTTCCCTCTCTACTAAATCTATTATGTGTACCATGAGATTATTCTATTTATTTCCTCTTCTAGACATTCCAATCTATATCATCATTGCATTTTTCTATATAATTTTGATATCCCATTGAATTCATATGTATGTCATGATATGAGAAAAATAACTTTTGTGTTTTAAAAATGAAATTCTATAGTGAACTTAAGTGAACAATTGCAGAATGAAAACTACCTGTAAATAAATGTGCGAATATATTATTATTTCCTATTTTCACATTTAATAAACGGCAGCCGATTACTCTTAGTTATTTTTAATACCACAGTGACAATTTTGAAAAAGGTCTTTTGACCGAAACGACATATATTATTAAATCACCAATACCTTTCATATGTGCTAGCCATTGGATAAAAATAAAATTATATCCTTCTTATTGCATTATTTGACTCTGGTGCGTCTAATTTGATTTTTGGTCACAATGCATTGTTGGCAGCGTGACCTGACAGATGCCATGGAGGACCAGTACACAGCTAGTTAAGCACTGTGCTGAACTCGCTATTTTAAGATGATCTGACAGTCGTTCATACAATTCCCCTCTGGGGAAAAGTGAAATAAGTGTGTGAAGTAAAAAAAAGTGTAAAAAAGTAAAACACAAAAAATAAAATAAAAACACGTACACTGCCCTTTTCCCCTTTACAAATGCCAATCAACCAAAAAAAGATCAAAAATAAAAAAAAGTAACCCATGATTGTAATTGCCGCGTGCGAAAACGACGCTCCCATAAATCTGTCCTGTTAATTTAACCCGTACGTGAACGCCGAAAAATAAAAACCCCAAAAATAATCACAGAAATTGCGATTTTGTACATCCAACAGCACTAAAAAGTAGTAAAACGCATCAAAAACACATATCAACATCAAAGTGAATGCCATTAGAAACGTCCGATCATCCCACAAAACAGTCCTTACACACACGTTATGAAAAAATTAAAACGTTATGGCTAATTAGAAGATAGCGATGCATAAATATTGTTTTAACACAATAAAAACACTTATAAAAAAATAAAAAAATTTTTGCTTCCACATTAAAAAACTGTATAAAATGGGTAATCACAACACCGTAATCGTCTCAAACCCACAGAGTAAAACTAACATTCCACGATGACTGCACGTGAACGGTTCTAATTCTATTAAAAATAAAAATAAAAAAACCCTGCTCAGATTGCAGATTTTCTTCACACCTGCTTCCAAAAAAACTGATTTAAAAGCGATCTTAAAGTCCTTGTCCCCCAAAAATGATACCAATACAACATCAACATCATCTCCGCAAAAAAAATTCCCTTATACAACTCCATAAACTGAAAAATAAAAAAAATTTATGGTTCTCCACATGGCGATGCAAAAACTGTGTTTTACCTTTTCAAATAAAATGTTTTTTAATTGTGTAAAAGCAGGTAAACATAAGAAAAAATACAAATTTGTATCGCGTAATCGTATCAACCTGCGCGTAAACTATTCAATGTCATTATACCAAACATGCCGCTGTAAAACATAAAAAAAAAAAACACTTCCATGATGGCTGCATTTTTATTCAAAAGCCCTCACAACAATCTTAATAAAAATTGATCAAAGCGTCCACATGCAGCCCCCGTAATGGATTCATAGTTTCAAAGTTTGTAAGCTGAAAAAAGACGAGACTCCTATCATTCAGCCTGGTAACTAATAAAAACAGCAACTCATCTCGTAAAAAACCAACCCACAATCAGCTCCGTATACAAAAAATTAAAAAAGCTAGGCTGTCCAGAAATTACCAACATAAAAACACAACTTTTTTATAAACTCACTCTATTGTCGTAAAATAATAAAACAAGAAAAAACTAAATAAAATTTATATCATTGTAATCATGTACGACCCCATAGTAAAGTTATCCCGTCATTTACCTGTATGTCGAATACAGAAAAAAATGAAGCCCCAAAAACGAATGGCCGGAACTGCGTTTCCCCCCCCATTTTTCATGGCCCAATGTTTAAAAAAAAACTACGTGAATACCTTTTAGCCCAAAAATGCTAAATACACCCCTAGATTAGATCCATGGGGGTTTGAATCCAAATGGGGCAACTTCAGGAAAGTTTTTCAACCCTTTCAAGTACAAAGGGGCTTGGAGATGCGACATTGGCCTCCACCAATAACTTATGCTCCAAAAGCCCAATAACACTCTACCTCTCCTTTTACACCCCAGCCATGCACCCAAACAGCAGGTTTACACAAACATGTAGGGATTGGCCGCACTTGAAGAAAAAGCGTAACACAATTTGGGGTTGCTTTATTTTCCAGGATTCCTTGTAAAAATTCAACATTTTTTTCAGCTAAAATTGTCAGATTTTTTTTTTTTCCAGAGCCGACACGCTAAAAGAAATTTGTGAAACACCTTGGGGTCGATATAACACACTGCACCTCTGGCAAATTCCGTAAGGGTGTAGATTCCAATATGGGGTCTTTTTAGGGGAGTTTTATTAAAAGTTTTAGCATCTTAGGGGTCCGCAAACCTAAATGGCGCCTAAATAAAATGTAATGAAAACTAGACCCAGAGACGGTAGGCCTTCTCCAATTCTGAGGCTTGTTGAGATAGCCAATTATGCACTAGGGCCACATACGGTTATATCTCTGAAGAACGGCAGAAACTGAGGAAACGATATTAAGCTGCATTTTCCATGTCACAGTCTAACTGTGTACCAGTGAATAATGAATAAAAATATATGAAAATCTCTGCAAAAAAGTGAAATTTTGAAATTTTCACCTCCCTTTGCGTTAATTCTGTGGAATATCTAAGGTCAACAAACCCCCCTCTTTAAATGCTTTTTTAAATACTTTAAGGGAATAGTTTCTTAGATGGGTGTCATTTATTGGGTAACTAACAAAACAGGCCCCGCAAAGCCCACGTCCGAACTGGACTGGTCCTAATAAAAATCTATTTTTTGCAAAATTTCTTAAAAATAGTGAAAAATTACTGACTATAATTCTCTAATCCTCTTAATGTGTACAAAAAAAATAAATTACAAAAATGATGCCAACCAACAGTAACATAGGTATTGCTATTATAAAACTATTTTGAGTGGAATAACTATCTGTCTTCCATGGAGAAATTTTTGAACTTTGCTAATTTTTGCAAGTTGTTCATGATATATTTATATTTTTCACACAAACAAACAAGACTTTTGTGACGAAAATTTATACTAGACTTACAGCACAATGTGTCACGAGAAACAATCTCTGAATCACATGGATAGGTAAAAGTTTCAAAAAATATACACACATAAATGACACATGTCAAATTTTAAAACCAGGGCTCTGTCAGGAAAGCCAAAACTGGCTTCGGCGATACGGGGTTAAAAAGTTGCCGACTGCTTCCACTGCAATAAAATAAAAAATTATCTGCAAAGACGCTTCAGTTGTATGGGGCCCAGAAATTTCTGATGGCGGCTAGGGCACAGAGAAATGGTCAGTGGTGTGAACAAGCAGGAGATAAAGAACTGCTCTAGCTCTGAACTGAAGCAAAAGCAGAACAGCAATGTATTTGGTAATAATCTTTATTTACTTTTGCCTACATGTTTAAAGCTAATCAATGTGCTGAGGGATACCCATTTAAAGCCGAGAAAAGACCCTTGTATAGGGTCAAAACATCGTAGCTATATTTTCTATGTTTGAAAAAATAAATGAAGATATGTTTTCTACATCCAGTGGGATGCTGTTACATTTGTTATATATTTGCATTGCCTGAGGATTGGTCTCAAGGATCAGGAACTGGTAACGTAACATCCATTGTAACAGTTGGTGTACCATAATTGGTCATGTTACATAGAATAAGTATTGACATTAGTTTAATATAAACAGGTATGTAACAACTGAGACCAGTAATTAGCTGATTATGGACAGTAATACCCCTTTAAGTTTTACTGCAGTCTTTGGGACTAGTTCAGTCTCACACTGTGGCTCTTGGACCACAGGAAGTTTCACAAATTTCTATATCATGAAATCTAGAACCAGCACCATGTTTAGAACCAGGCTGCAGAAGAGTCTCCTCCCTGCATAACAGGGATGGAGATCAAGGCTTACACAGACTTCTTTCATTCAATGGATTCCAAACAGAGCTGAGCCCACCACTTGGCTGTACTCCCACAGTACCGAATAGAGATTACTGCGCAAGTGCAACCTCCTGATGTGGGACCCGCATCTATCAGACATTTATGGAATATCCTATTAATATGTCAGGAATATATTAGATGGGAACACCCCTTTAATTTTAAATGAAAAAGGGTGGCATAATCTTCTAGAAGTACTGATAATTGATACACTTATGATGACAATATATTGCTTCACTCATTTAGTGCAACACCTGTGAGGAACCGGTCGGGGCACACGAGTAGACACCGACACAGTGAGGCCCTGATGCTATTTCCAACACACTGTCCCTGCCTTTTGGGAGTGCCCCAACCTCAGACTGCGAGATACACTAAGTAGATGAATACACAAGACGCAGACAAAACAAACACTAAGGGCGACATGTATGATCGGGCTTTTCGCCTGTTTTTTTTGGAGTAACCTGCGCCTATTTTCACCTGCCCGAATTCCCCCTGTCGGAGAACGCAGGATGCAGTTTTATGGCTCCGTGGTTCGCTCACATCAGCTGCCGCCCCGCAATGAAGGGGGGCGGCATGGCGCGGAGTGGGGCTCGGTGTAGGCGTTCCGGGGCGGCACGCGCAAGATCGGCAGCGCTCCGAAAACTCCGAGGCATGTACGATCGCGAGTCGGCAAAGTGCGGCGCATTGCAGCGCTCAGCAGCAATGCTCCAACGTCGGCGAAGTTGATCAAGAACGTAACATGAAGGAAACAAAAAGAAGATCTCAAAGTCGCAACGAATGCCCGGGCCGCTGACAAGCTCCGCTCCGTGCAGCAGGAGTATGATTCAAAAAATCGCCTATATAAAGGCGAAAAAAAACATTCTCCAGAAAGAGCATAAACCTCAAAAATAAAAACTACATAAAAAAAATTAAATTTCCAAAAAAACAGAACGGGGCATTCAAAATTAGGATATTGGAAATTTTCTGGAAAAAACAGTAATTCAAAATTTTGTAAACCAATCTCTTGGGCGGGGAAACCGGGCCCAAAAAATAGAGCGACAGTGAACCATTAAAAACCCATGGGGAAATATTGACCAAAAGAACAAAGGGGGGAAAATTTAAAAAAACAGTAAAAAGAAAAAAAAGAGCGATTGGGTTTAGCTACGGGGGGGTTTTTTAAACTTCCCCCAAAAAAAAGGAAACGACAGGGGCCCATTTTAGCATGGAAAAATTTGAACCCAAACAAAAAAAAGGCGGAAATTCAAATACAGTAAAAAAGGGAAAAAAAGCTGAAATTGGTTAACTAGGGGGGGTTGGCTATCCACCAAACAATTTCCGGGGCTTTTCCCCATTGTAGTCTATGGGGAAGGGTGGGGTCAAGGGAAACTCGGGGCTTTACCCGGCGGCAAGGGGAAAAATAAAAAAAGATTTTTTTTATTGAAAATTTTTCTCTGAAAAAGAGGAAACCTTCTATAAACTAAATCAATTAAATCCCCAACAAAAACGTTTGTCGCCAAACCCGCTACATCAAATTGGGGAAAAAGAAATTCCGGGAAAAAACCTAATTCAAATTTTTTTTAAGCGCTTCTCATTGGGGCGGCAGAACCACCAATCAAATAGGAGCGACAAAAAACCCTTATATCCTAAGGGGAAAATTTTGGGCCCCAAACAAAAACAAAGGCGGGGCAGTTCAAAAAACAGAAAAATGCGAAAAGAGATGATTGGCTACTTTGGGGGGGGCCCTTGGGTTTTTAAAATACACATCGGACAAACTTTTTTATCTTTTTATTTTATTTTGGGCCATTAAATTTTTAAATTTCCCAAATTTTTTAAAAAAAAACCCCTAACTTTGCTCCCCATCCCCCTTGGGCCAAAATAACCCCGCCTCTTTAACTTTGCCAAATCACAACAGAGCTCCCCTCTGGGATTTCGTTTTTCCCCTAAACCTATAAAATTAAACTCGCCTCTTTATTGGGTAAGCTGGAAAAGAGCCCCCCCCGCTTCAACCAATCACCTTTTCTGCCTTTTTACTGTATTTTGAACTGTTCCCCTTTTAAATATGATTGGTCAATATTTCTCCATAGGTTTAAATGGCCCCTGTCCTCCTTTTTGATGGTCAATTCCCTCCAATTTTAGAATGGCCCCACGTCGCCCCTTTTTCTGATTCGGGTTTATCCACCAATGAAAGAGCTTAAACAATTTAAATTACTGTATTTCCCGGGAAATTTTCCCCCCATTAAATTCCCTTTTAAAAAACCCGCTCGCGACAAACCTTGTTGGGGATGGAAAAATTATTTTTTTTAAAAAGAAGGTTTGACTTTTTTTCGAGAATTTTTTACAACAATAAAAATTTTTTTTTTTTAATCATACTCCTCCCGCAGGGCGCTGAGACCAATTTCTTTCCCCCATCTCTACATTAAATACAAGGGGAAAATTTCGCCCCCTTTATTCTGGGATAGCCAACCCCCCCTAGGTAAACCCAAAATCAGCTCTTTTCGCTTTTTTACTGTTTTTTGGAATTCCCACTTTGATTTTTTTGGGTTCCAAATTCCCATAGGCAATAAGGGCCCTGTCCCCCTATTTGATTGGTGGGGATACCAACCCCCACTGCTCACCAATAAGCTCTTTTTGTCTTTTTACGATTTGAACGTCCCCCCTTTGTTTCTGTTTGGTAATATTCTCCATATTTTAATGTTCACTGTCGCTCCTTTTCTGTTTGGCCTTTCCCCGCCAATGAAATACTTTCAAATTTGAATTACGTATTTCCCCGGCAATTTCCAATATCCTAATTCTTGAATTAGGTTTGAAAGGATTTTGTTTTATTTTTTTTTTTATTTTTGAGGTTTGAGCTCTTTTCTGGAAAGTTTTAGCCTTTATAAAGGGGATTTTTTTATTCATACTCCGCACCGACAGTAATGATTTTTGCTGTTTTCCACCTTCTCGATCGAACAGATTTTCGCCGCACCCTTCGGCCAATCCCCCACGACCCCACACACTGGCAGGCACAGGAATTTTCCCGCAGTAGAGCCCCCTCCTCGGGGGGCAATCAAGGCCAGCACCCACTGCCCTACCCCGCACTGCCCTCAAACACTGGCCCGGGGCGCGGACTTTTAAGGAATGTATAGCGCCCCCCGCCGACATAAATCAGGGGCAGATTTAGCCGGAAACCGGGGGAAATGGCCCGACTGGGGAATTTATTCTGTCGCCCTAAGGGTGCATTATGAAAAGGCCCTTTTTTCCCGATTTTCGGCTATCCTCGCCTCACCGCCCGAACCCCCGTCAGACCAGGGACGGGGCTAGGGCACCTTCGCCAGTTCGCTGCCCCCGATGAAGGGGGTGCAATGGGGGCTTTTCGTTTCCGGGGGGCCGGGCGCTCAAAACTCCGAGGCATGTACATCGGAGTCGAAAAAAGGCGGGGCCCTTGCAAAAGTCGCAGTCCCACAGGCAGACCTGGTTGATTTGGTCTAAACGAGCCAGGGTCGAATGAAGTAAACGGGCATAGGGGGAAAAATAGAAAAATGCAAAGAAAATTCCGCTTCAGCCCGGCGCTGGGTATGATTTCCAAAAAAAATCGCCTTAAAAGGGGTAAAACATTTTTAAAAAAGAGCTCAAACCTAAAAAAAAAAAAAAATCACTTTCCAAAAAAAACCCGAAAGGGGCTACAACAGGAAAATTTGGATCGGAAATTGCTGGGAATACATAAATCAAATTCTGTAACGCTTTTTTGGGCGGCAGAAACCCCCCAAAACAGAAAAGGAGCGGCGGGACCAAAAAAACCTAAAGAGAATTTTGACCAATCAAAATTTAAAAAGGGGACAGTTCAAAATACGTAAAAAGCAGAAAAAGGATTGGTTAACTAGCGGGGGTGGCTATCCGGCCAACAGACGCGACTCTTTCCCATTGTACAAAGGGGAATCGGGGCAAGAAATCTCGGGTCTAGCGAATGCGGATGCATAAGATTTTTAAAAAAATCATTTTTATTAAGTCTAAAATATTCTCTGAAAAAACAGCTGAAACCTTCTATAAACATAAATCAAGCCAATCCCTAATAACGCGTTTGTCGCCGAGACGGGCACTACATAAGGAATTGGGATATAGAGAATTGCCGGGAAATACTGTAATTCAAATTCTGTAAGCACTTCTCATTGGTCGGCAGAAACACTTAATAAAAATGATTTTTTTTTATCATACTCCATGCCGCACGGCGCTGAGAGCCGAGATTGCATTGCGCTGGTCTCTCCATAGACTACAATGGGACAAGTAGCTCACGCTCTGATTGGCCGAGATAGCCAAGCCCCCGCTAGTTCAACCAATCAGCTCTTTTCTGCCTTTTTTACTGTATTTTGAACTGTCCCGCCTTTGATTTTGATTGGTTCTAACTTCTCCATAGGTTATAATGGGTCCCTGTCGCTCCTATTCTGATTGGCCGAGATAGCCAAGCCCCCGCTAGCTCAACCAATCAGCTCTTTTCTGCATTTTTACTGTATTTTGAACTGTCCCGCCTTTGAATTTGATTGGTCCATACTTCTCCATAGGTTTTAATTGGTCACTGTCGCTCCTATTCTGATTGGCTGGTTTCGCCGACCAATGAGAATAGCTTACAGAATTTGAATTACTGTATTTCCCGTCAATTTTCAATATCCTAATTCCCGATGTAGCGCCGTTCTAGATTTTTGGAAAGTGTTTTTTTTTTTTTTAAGTAGGTTTGAGCTCTTTTTCAGAGAAGGTTTTACGCCTTTATAAGGGCGATTTTTTTGATTCATACTGGACATCTTGGACATCTTTAATGATTTCTCGCTGTTTTCCAGCCTGTCTCGAATCGGAATACATGTGAGGCGCAGTCCCGCACTGCGCCCCACACACTGGCGAGGCGCGGTGAACTTTTCACCGCATGTATGAGCGCTCCTCCTCGGACGGCGAATCTTAGGCGCAGCGCCGTACTTCGCCAAAGTCCCCGCACTGCGCCCCACACACTGGCGAGGCGCGGAGGACTTTACATGAAATGTATGAGCGCGCCCCGGCGCCGACATAAATCAGGCGCAAATTTTGCCGGAAAACTGGCGAAAAGGTGCGCCCCGACGTGGCCAGCTTCATACATGACGCCCTAAGGGTGCACAGGTCAAATACCGGCCGGTTTGATGGCTGGTATTTGTCCTGTTTTGCGGCCGTCCCCACGGCCGCGGGGGGGGACGGCTTTTCCCGCGATGAGCGGAGAAAAGCCCTCCCCCTTCACATTGAGATGCACAGATTCCGTCCGAAAACCGGACGGAAGATTGTGCTATCACAATGTTTTGCGGCTGGACCGCGGGCGGAAAAACCGGCGGACGGACAACCCGTGCAGTGGGGCCTGCTGCACGGGTTTCCATAGAGCACAATTGTGCTCATTTTCGGCTGGTTTTTCAGGCGGTCTGAAAAACCGCAAACCGGCTGAAAAACCGGCCGAAAACTTGTGCCGTGGGGACATGCCCTAAACTGTACAATGGAAGGTCAAACTAGCCAGGTCAGCAACAGTCGGGAGAAGCAGTACAGAACCAATTAAGCAGAGGAATAGTTGGTAAGTACAGCCAAGGTAACAGGATAAGCAAGAAAGAGTAACAGGCTAGCTAACAGGCACAAAAGGTAACCAGTATAGTAGGCAAGGAGAAATTGCACAGGAACCCTTTTATGACAGACCAGAGAACGAGGAACAGAGGTGGAAGCAACAAAAGACCAGGTTGGAATACAAGGATGTCAATCAAAAAGACTTGCAAGGAAATAAGTTAACTAGCCGAGTGCTGGAGGACACTGACTACAGACGTCGGCCAGGAATCAATTAACAGAGCAGGGTATGACAATGTTCACACAGGTGAAAACAAATATAAAGAAGTTGTGGCCGAAACTGCGGATGATGTTGCAACGGCCGTGTCCGGCGACCAGAGCTCAAAGCTGGGGGTCTCTCAGGCACAATCATGACAACACCACTAAGACATATTTTTGAGTAACCACCTTGATGCATGAAGATGTTTTCCCCTAGCTTCTTATAAAAATTCCAATGCGCAATAAGTCACAGGTCAAATAAATGCATCCACTTGTTTAGTAAAACGCATTTCTTTCTTTATTCTGTGCAAACATTAAGGACGACATGTATGAACCGGGCTGCGCCAGAAGTCTGGCATCTTTTCAGCCCGACATCTAGAGCAGCCCCGTTCGCTCTGTTTGTAACCAGGCGCACTCTGATATCACGCAGCACTTTGTAATGCGCCTGAGATCGGGGAGGGGAAGGGGGGTGCTAGAGGCGTATCGCACTCTATTATACTTTGTACAAGCCTGTATAGGTGGTATACATATATCTCACAGTGTCATGAATTACTATCACCGGAGACCAGATAGAAATGCTCAATCATCAAGTCATATATATCCATAATGATAACATACGACCTTAATCTCCACATTGTCTCAAATTATCGCTACTGCCACCTGCATCCTTGCCTGGTTTATGTTCCCCTGATGAACCCTGACTTATCAAACAGGGGGAAACGCGTTGGGACAATGTGGAGATTAAAAGAGCAACCCCATAGTTGCCCACGGTTGAAAGTGAATAAGCAGGAGATTTTAGTGGACACGCCCATCTTGTCGGTATGCCACGCCCCTTCAAAAAGCCCCCACCCACTCCACCTAACTGCATAACGGCTTTGGAAGAAAGCCAGGTGGATGCCCTTATAGCCAGGTAGTAACCCCCCATAAGCAGGTCGTGCCCCTTACAGGCAGGTAGATGCCCCCTTGTAGCCAAGTGGATGCCCCCTCTGTAGCCAGATAGGTGCCCCCCTTTGTTAGCCAGGTAGTGCCCCCCATTGTTGCCAGGTAGTGCCCCCTCTGTTGCCAGGTAGATGCCCCCTCTGTTGCCAGGTAGTGCCCCCTCTGTTGCCAGGTAGTGCCCCCTCTGTTGCCAGGTAGTGCCCCCATTGTTGCCAGGCAGAGCCCCCCATATAGCTAATAAAAATAAAATAATAAAATTCACTTACCTCACCAGGCTCCTGCTGCGCTGCCAGCTCCCGACCGATCTCCTCAGCGGCGCAGGGGGAAGTGAGAGCAGCCGCGCATCACTCCCCTGCAGCAACGCGTCACTCCCCTGCGCCGCTGACCTGTATGTGCGGCGCACACACCGGGGCCGGACATACAAGGAGAGGAGGGAGGAGGGAGCGATCCCTCCTGCCTCCTCCCTGCACAGCGAGACTCCGGGCGGTTGAAGCGGGCGCAGCGGCCGCTTCACCCGCCTGTAGGAGCGGCCCGGCGGCACCAGAGTAGCGCACACTAGCGCTACTCTGTCGCCGCGGTCATTTAAAGAACCCCCCGCCGCCTACTGGCGGCGGGAGGGAGATGCAACTCCCCCGGGAGGGCGGGTGGGGACCCCAAATAGCGGGACCCTCCTGCCAAAAACGGGAGAGTTGGCATGTATGAGCAACCCTGAACCTTGAACCTCCTACATAATCCTAGAAAGCCCTGAAAAAAAAACACACACACACACACAACCCAGTGAATAAACAAAATGATAATGGAAAGATAAAGCCACCAAAATAAGAATAGAGTACTAAGTTCCACACAATTTATCTCAAAAATAATAATGAAAGAAAAAAAAATGGATATCAGTAATCAAATAACAGGTGATTAACAGAGATACAGATCGCTCACCACTACTAACAATGAAGGTGCCAGAGAGCCATGGCTATGTTTATATGAATTATACATACGGCACCAGCGATAATGAAGGGAGCATGATATTAATCCATGACACCCTTAAGGATATGGTGACCCCCTAAGGAGCTACACACAGGAGTTACGTTTTATTGTGGGATTTGCTTTTTCAGTCTGTGAAGAATCTATTAAAGAGAACCTGTCACCTAGTTTATGCTCCCTTTGCTGAGGACAGTACAAGTTAGTGACAGACCTGCTGGTTCCGTCGCTGTCCCTTATTCTGTAAGATGCTGGAGTTTTAGAGTATTTAGTGCTCAAATCTGCAGTTTTCAGCCAGAAAAGAGTCATTCAAAGAGTCTGTTTTTATGCCCTGCCTACCTGAGGCTAGCCCCGCCCACCTGAGGCTAGCCCCGCCCACCTCAACTGATAAACCTTATTACTTAGAATAGGCAGAAACAGGTGAATAACTGTCAGGTGGGGCTAGCCTTTGGTGGGCGGGGATAACACCTGCTCATGAATAAGATTTGAGGGGTAAATGCTCTAAAACTGCTGCATCTTACAGAAGAATGGACACAGCTCTGGGAACAGCAGGTCCGACACTGGCTTGTGCTGTCCTCAGCCGGAGGGGCATAACCTATGTGACAACCTATGTGATAGGTTCCCTTTAATTACAAGGAGTCCATGGTTTTCCGTTCTTTGGCTCTGTCTACACTGCAGTGGACAAAAAACGACCTGAAAACGAATTACTAAAAACGTTCATGAAACTGAGTTTTCTGTCCACTGCCTGTCAAAAGCAGCCAAAAAACATCCGTTTTTTGGCGCGTTTTTCATTTTTTGGAGCGTTTTTTTGAAGTGTCTTAGCTCTGCTTTTTAATGTATGCACAAATTAAGCCATTGGATGTAAGCTACACCCTACAGGCGGAGTTAACATGTTAAGTAGTCACTTTCTTTAGATCACTGTAGCCATTGTGAGCACATTGTCCTTTGTGTGCTACTACTTTATTAAATTTTGCACCAGATTCTTGCACCAAAATCCACAAAAAACCCACATTATTTTTGCATACAGCAAGATAACTGTATTAGCGTTAAAATCTGTAAAGAAAAGGATTTTAGCGCCAAAATCCCCAAAAACGCATTATTGCGGCACATTCCGTAAAAAAAAAAATTTTTAGTGTCAGAAGCGTGATCAGTTTATTAGCGGCAAAATCTGTAAAGATACGGATTTTAGCCCCAAAAGCCATAAAAAACGGATTCTTGCGACAAAATCCGTAAAAAACGAATTTTTGGCGTCAGAAGCGAGAGAACTTTATTAGCGCCAAAATCTGTAAAAAAAAATTATTTTAGTGCCAAAAAACGTAAAAAAAGGATTCTTGCGCTAAAATCCGTAAAAAAAAGTATTTTTGGCGTAAGAAGCGAGATAACGTTATTAGCGCCAAAATCTGTAAAAAAAAATCTTTTTGGTGTAAAAAAACGTAAAAAAAACGGATTTTTGCGCCAAAATCCGTTAAAAAAACTTATTTTTGGCGTCAGAAGCGAGATAACGTTATTAGCGCCAAAATACTGTAAAAAAATTATTTTAGTGCCAAAAACGTAAAAAAAAGGATTTTTGCACCAAAATCCATAAAAAAAACGTATTTTTGCCGTCAGAGGCGAGATAACGTTCTAGCGCCAAAATCTGTAAAACAAATTATTTTAGTGCAAACTAAAAAAACGGATTTTTGCGCCAAAATCTAAAAAATTTATTTTTGGCGTCAGAAGCGAGATAACGTTATTAGCGCAAAATCTGTAAAACAAATTATTTTAGTCCCAAAAACTAAAAAAAACGGATTCTTGCGCCAAAATCCTAAAAAAGGAATTTTTGGCCGTCAGAAGCGAGATAACGTTATTAGCGCCAAAATCTGTAAAAAAAATTATTTTTAATGCCAAAAAACTAAAAAAGGATTCTTGTGCCAAAAATCCGTAAAAAACAATCGTATTTTAGGACTTCAGAAAAACGAAATAACGTATTGCGCAAAATCTGTAAAAAAAATTATTTTATGTCAAAAAAGGTAAAAAAAGGATTTCGCCAAAATCGTAAAAAAAGGTATTTTTTACATCCAAACATAACGTTATTGCGGCAAAATCTCAAAAAAAAATTATTTTAGTGCCAAAAAACGTAAAAATGGATTCTGGCGCCAAAATATGTAAAAAACTTATTTTTGGCGAAAACAAATATGAATTGCGCAAAAATCGTTAGCGACCAAAGCATGATCATTTTATTACAAAAGGTACAAAAAAGGACTCATCAGACCCCTTGTATGCAGATTTGATCATGAATAACCTTTGTTACACCCACTATAGGTGGGACTTGGGTCTCCTGGGAGGGTTTTCATTGAAAAGTCGCGGCAAAAAACGCCGCAAAAACGCTCCAAAAAACATGCCAAAAGACGTCCGGCCCTTTCCATAGACTCCTGAGTAAAATTTTCTGCCCTGTTCTGGCGTTTTTTAGAGCATGTTGCAAAATACGACCAGTGAAAAAAACGAGCAGAAAAAAGAAGCTCAGTGTAGACAGCAGGACTATTTACAATAGAGTCTATGGGAGATGATTACAGTCGTTTTTCCAGCGTTTTTAGAAAACGAAAAACGCTGAAAAAACGGACGTTTTTCTGTGCAGTGTAGACATAATCTCAGAGTTGCAGACTTTTCTGGTGGCAGGACTGTTTTTCCATGGGATATTACAGAAAATATACTAACTGCTTGTAGTTACTAATTTATGACATAACAGTGGTGTATCAGAAAATCAAGGGGCATACCACATTTCTACCTTGAGTGTTTTCGTAGGTTTAGGAATTTTTTTTTTTTGGTGCAACTTTGTACACAGTCGAGCTACATTAATAGGATCATTAGCTTGTATGCCAAATAACACGCATATCTTGAATTATCCTCATCTTGTGCTATTGTGATGTCTTTTAGCTCAGTTTTTATAGCATCATATTTTAAGAATCATAAGTAAAAGATACAAGTTAGTTTTTTTCAGTGATTTTGTTTTTGTGATACTAAAAACAGAATATCTAGTCTTTTCACTGAATTACACTCTAAAATAAATAATAATTAAAAAAGATAATATAATTGCTGTGTGCATGCAGCACGGACAGCACGGACAGCAGCTAGAGTGGATAGGAATGACTCAATAAGGTCCTGTATGTGCAGCCATGCTGACTACAGTACATCCCACAGCTGCTGGAAGCTGTGTAAGGGAAGATCCATAGAGCAAACACAACCCTTGTGGTGGTCCCATAGATGCTCAATTAGGTTCATGTCTGTAGAATTAGGGGCCATGGTAGTACTTGGAAGACTTGGTCATGTTCTTCAGATCAATGTTGGAAATTTGTAGCCATATGTTATGTTGCATTGTCTTGCTGGAAGATCCCATCCACCCCAGAGAAGGCAATCAAGTTGTATGGGTGTACGTGATCTGCCAGGATGGAATCATACCCAAATGGGTTGTGATTGCCTTCAACTTGGATGAATGGGTCCAGAGAATGCCACTAAAACCTTCCCCAGACCATAATGCTGCCACCACAAGCTCGTGTTCTTCCACCAATGGTTACAGGATGTTTGTTCTGTGATGTTACTTACCTGATATGCCAACCGTTTGTTGAAGCAGAGAACATGATCCATCGTAGAAGTCAACCTTTTGCCAATTAGCTGAGGTTCAATTCTGAAAGTGACTTACAACATGAAGCCTTTTCTGGTGATGCAACTTCATTAGCAGAGGTGCAGTGACCATCCATCTGCTCTGGAGTCCCATACACAGTAAGGTTCACTGAACTGTTGTTTTAGACTGGTCACCCCTGGGTTCAATTTAGGAGCTGCTTCATTGTAATGTGTTAGTGCACCCTAATGCACCTTCATAGCTGACATTCACCTCTCACATCAGTGGCACGTGGTGCTCTATAGTTTCCATATTGCTTTTTCACAATGATGCCATTTGTTCACTCACGATACACTTTCACCATAGCAACATGCCAACAGTTCACAAACTGCGAACTTTCAAAATTACTACCGCCCTGTCCTGAAAGCCAATAACCATCCCTTTTTACTCTACCCTTTTACTCATGACAGCAAGGAGGGATATGTGTGCAGACAGCCTATCACACACCCTATACATCCACCAAGCCAGCCAGCTCACTAAGCCAGCGAGACGTGACTTTCTTCATGAGCTACACGCTATTGACGTCAAAAGTAGTCATAATAATGTGTCTCGACTGTGTACCTCTCCCTCATGCCATGTGCTTAGCAAAATATAGTGTATCTGTTTCCCTTCAATCCTCTGCAGTTGTATAGAGTAGAACTGTACAGAGACTTTTATTTCATTCGTTAAAATTAAATACGAGCCAATGTAGCCCGATACATCTGATCTTTATCAGCTAGACTCTATTCAGAATAAATGTTTTCATTTTCCAAGTCCTACCAAGTATACACATTTCCAAGTGCAATATTTTATCCCCACGTTAGCATGTCTAGCCTGTTCCCAACAACTGATGTCAGTGGCTGACCTTCCCTAGTGAGTTATTACTGTATCTAAGTATAGTGCGGGCATGAATGGCCCTGAGGTTATTGAGTTTTCATATCCTCGGTCCTAGCTCTGATGTTGTACATTCTATGTAAAGAAATGAAAATGTGAAAATACTGTAATCACTGTGCTGGGCAGAAAAAATATTAATATGTGTAAACAATAAAAAAAAATACCCGCTATTTTTCTGGCCTTCTTCTGGGTGTTACAGCAGGGAACACAGATAAGATTTTGAAATTGCTGACATTAATTTTGACAACACAACATTAAAAATTTGAATTCCCTTTTAGTGACTTTATATTTTTTTGCTGCCAGTTCAGTACTGCAGCAAAATCACACCGAACTTTGTTCCAAAATATGTTTAACCCCTTAAGCCGAACGCCTGAAAAGTAGTTAATGACTAGAATTTTTTTTTAGTTTTTGCCTCCTCGCGTTTCAACAGTTGTAACTTTTTTATTTTTTCAATGACGCAGTTGTATGAGGCCTCGTTTTATTCGAGACAAGTTTTACTTTATGGGGGAATAGTTTAGATTCACTCATAAATAATTGCAATTTTTTTTTTAATTTGTTTTCCATTTTTGTTTTGTTTTTTATATTTTACACCATTCACATTTCACACTTAATAACTTGTTAGATTAATTCTACAGGTTATTACAGTCATGTGGATACCTAATATGTGTAAGTTTTTTGTGTGTGTAATGAATGCACAATTAATTTTTTATTAAATATTTTTTATTTTATTTATTAATTTATTTATTTATTACTTTTTATGTTTTTTTACTTTTTTTTTTTAAATCCCATGAAGGGAGAACTGTTTTACTTTTTTTTTTACACTTGATAATGTATTAGCATATTCACATATGCTAATACATTATAATCTGTGTCAGTCTGACACAGGCAGTGATCAGGACAGCACACAGTCTGCCCTGATCACTGGTTGTTACACAGACAGTCCTGGGGCTACTTTAGGTCCCCAGGGCTGACTGTGCAGCCATTCCCCGGGCTCTGTCAGGTCACCCGACAGAGCAGGGAAACCCTTTGATTCCGCTGCGGTGACGAACTGTGGCAATCAAAAGGTTTAAGCACCAGGGAGCGGAGGTTTCCCTGCTCACCGGTGCTTGCAGGAGCTGCACTGGGATCAGAGCTGTGCAGTACAGCCCCATTCTCAGCGCTGCTGCGGCACCGGGAGCCGCAAACTCCGAACGAACGACCTGCACCGGCCGACGTCAAAAGACAGCGGGCGGTCGTTAAGGAGTTAAAGCACAGAAGGCTTTTCGGATTGATTTGAATCCTCTAGGTTTTTACCCTTTAACATATACAAGGTGATATATTATAATGCAGGAGCCCTAAGGCTGCTAACCTTTAGAGAAGCTGGGGATATAAAATGGAAATCGGTTTTCCATTAGTCCTGTCAGCAGTATGCAAGGAGGCCAGTGCTGCTGACAGGACTAATAGAAAATATTCTAAATCCTCAGCTTCCTCTATGTGACGTCCACGACATCTACATGAATGAGCTGCAGCCATTCACAAACCACAACGGTCACATGCTGGACACGAGACCGCTGTGGCCTGTGAAAAAACAGGGAGGGCATCTACGGCCGCAGAAAAGGTACGAGAGCATTAAAGAGGCAGGCTTTCTTCTTTTCTTTTACTGAACTAACAAGCTTTTTTTTAGTGTTGGAGCTGTCCTTTAACCACTGACCACTTTAACTGCACTGTTGGAAATCTTGCAAGCATTAAAGAACAAATTCAGAGATACATACCCGTACATCTAAAAAAATTAGAATATCATTGAAAAGTTAATTCAAGACAAATAGAGAAACCATTACATTGTCCAGACTCATTACACACACAGCAATATATTTCAAGTTATTATTTCTTTTAATGTGGATGATTATGGTTAACAGCTAATGAAAACCCCAAATTTAGTGTATCAGAAAAATAGAATAATGTGAGCAAGGTCAATATTGTTGACTCATGATGTAACCTGCAAAGGTTTCCAAAGCCTTCAAATGATCCCTCATTCTGGTACAGTAGCTACACAATCATGGGGAAGACTGCTGACTTGACAGTTGTCCAGAAGACAATCATTGACACCCTCCACAAGGACAGTAAACCACAAAAGGTCATTGCTGGCTGTTTAGAGTGCTGTATCAAAGCATATTAATAGGAAGTTGTGTGGAAAGAAAAAGTGTGGTACAAAAAGATGAACAAGCAACAGGGATGAGCGCAGCCTAGAAAGGATTGTCAAGAAAAGACCATTCAAGAATTTTGGGGAGATTCACTGGGAGGGAGAGAGTAGACTGTGGCTGGAGTCAGTGCTTCAACAGCCACCAGTCACAGATCTATGGGCAACAACTGCCCCTTTCTTTGTGTCAAGCCATTTACCTGGGCTAAAAAGAAAAAGGACTGGACAGCTGCTCAGTGTCAAAAGTTCTGTTTTAAGATGAAAGCAAATTTTACATTTCATTTGGAAATCAAGGTCCCAGAGTCCGGAAGAAGAGTGGAGAGACCACAATTTAAGATGCTTCAGGTCTAGTGTGAAATTCCTCAATCAGTGGTGGTTTGGAGAGCCATGTCATCTGCTGATGTAGGTCCACTGTGTTATATCAAGTCAATGGTCAGCGCAGCCGTCTACTAGGAAAGTACTTTATGTTTCCTTCTGCTGACAAACTGTATGGAGATGCTGGTTTAATTTTCCAGCAGGACTTGGCACCTGCCCACACTGACAAAAGTAGCAATACCTGGTGTAATAACCTCTGTATCACTGTGCTTGATTGCCCAGCAAACGCACCTGATCTAAACTCCATCGAAAATCTATTGCGTATTGTCAAGAAGAAGATGATGAGTGACACCAGAGCCAATAATGCAACCAAGCTGAAGGGTGCTATCAAGGCAACCTGGGCTTCCATAACACCTCAACAGTGCCACAAGCTGATCACCTTCATGCCACGCTGCATTGATGCAGTCATTCATGCAAAAGGAGCCTACACAAAGTACTGACTGCATATACTGTAGCTTTCAGTAGGACAACATTTCTGTATCACAATACACTATTCTAATTTTCTTATATACTGAATTTGGGGTCTTCGTTACCTGTAAGCCATTATCATCCACATTTAGATAAACACTTGAAATCTATCGCTGTGTTTAATGAGTCTATCAGTATATGGGCTTCTCTATTTGACTTAAATTACGGACATGCATAAACTTATTGATGATATTCAAATTTTTTGAGTTGCACTAGTATGTACTTCCGACAGCAGAGTTACACAATTGCGGGTTATAAAGGTAGGAGAAGAAATTGTGTGGAGGTGTAGGAAGCTGTTGTACTGACAACGGTGACGCCCACTTTACTACCTTACCTCTAAGGCCAGTCTAGCTAGTGAATACCAAGAACACCCACAAATCAGCCATTTTAGAGATGCTCTAACACAGTCAGTTGATGGGCCGTCACCCTGGGGCATCAGGGCTCTCTTTTTCATTGGGCATGTTAGGCAATGTCTCGGACGCCCCATGAGCCTAGGGACATATAGAGGTAGGGTGATATTTGTTCATTGCATAACTGTGTAATTTGGTTACTGTATAACCATCATTTAGGGGGATCATACATAGAAAATTGTCTAATAGCTTTTTGTATATATTTATATAAATACATCTTTAGGGCTTGTCCACACAGCAAGGGTTTTCAGCCGGTTTTACAGATGGTTTTCGGTTTTGAAAACCGTCTGTAAACAGGCTGACAAACTTTTAAACGGATTTTCCACCAGACGGTTTTGTAGACCGCCAGCGTACCAATAAACATTGAACATGTTCATTCTTCTGCCCGGTTTTCGGGTGGAATATGAAGATCTCAATGCGAGGGGGGTGGGTTTAAATCCACAAACAGTGGAGAAAAGCCATCCCTCGGCGGCCGTGTGGACGACCACAAAACAGAGCAAATACCGGTCGGATAATCCGACCGGTATTTGCTCTATGCTGTGGGGACAAGCCCTTATAGACCCGGACAACTCCACTGTTTTGCAAACACACAGAATCAACCACCAGCTATACAGATATGAAAATTTGAGGCTCTTAGCCCACATTTTTCATCAAAACTGTGAGGGACCATCCACAATCATTAAAGGGGTTTTGCCAGGACGTGCCTTATCTGCTAAGAAGCAAATGTAAACAAAGCAATGCTGAGCTGAGAGAGAGAGAGAGACACAGACAGAGCACAGAGCCGTGCATAAGGGATCGTGTGAAATGTTCACTCAAATAATCAAACTACAACTAGTGGATTCTGTATACAAACGACAACAGCTTTCTCCACAGTCTCTTGAAAGCTCCTTCATGTTCCCTGTCATCAGATAAAGCAGGGATCTACCCAGATAATCACACTACAACTAGTGGATTCTGTATACAAAAGACAACATATTTCTACCCAGTGCCTTGAAAGCTTCTTCAGCTCAGTCTCATCAGATAAGAAGTGTTCTCTGCTGCAAGCTGGCACACTCTTTTCAGGTCGTATCTAATAAAAGCTTTAAGTAACTAAGGGCAG